>PVJI01028939.1:0-15947 GCA_004026765.1 Micronycteris hirsuta
GCTGGGGGAGCTGGCAGCTAAGAAGCAGGGAACAGGAGCTAGCGAAAAGCAAGACTGCTTATGAGTTGAGACCTTCAGTCCCTGGTTGATGCTTTATTATCCCATCTGACTTTACTTACAAAACACAAATTCAAAAATAAAGTTATTAAAACTTTCAAGATGGCAATCACAGAGAATTCAACTTCAACCATGGGGTTTTTCTGAGCTGAGGGCCCTGTGCAACTGCGCTGGATACCTGCTCGTGAAGCATGAGCCCTGCCTGCCACCTTTCAGTTCCTGATCCCCGCCCGGAGTTCATAATCTAATCCCCACTTGCACCTCTTGGCCAGCACCCTGGTCCTCTGGGAGGGAACCTGACCCAGATACTGCCTTTGCAAACAACGTAAATTCACGGTCAGAATTCCAGGAGTCAATCAAACCATTCCTTGGGCCTCTTGCTTCTGTGTGTCCGGCTTCCCTGGATCCACACACTCAACGTAAACGATCATTCCAAGACAAGAAATAATGAGCTGCACTTTAATCGTGCTAACCTCTGCTTCCCTTTCCAGAAGTATTTCTAAGTGTCTGAGCTCCTAAGAGGAGTGTTGGACCAGATCCCAATACACGCATAAAACTAACAAGACACCCTTCATCCAAGACCCTTTTCTTTTATTACCTCTCTGTAGCTCCATCCTCATACTCATATTTCAAGTTAGACCGTGTTGAGTACAGGAAGTCACTGTTTATGATCAAAAGAGGCATTCTGACCCAGCCGTGACAAGATAGAGTATCAAACAAACCCCACAGTAATGCTCTCAGAGTAATCGGAGACTCTGGATGGACTTTATAGTAACCAGCCATGTGCTGCTGGCTGCCAGCATCTCGGTTACATTTCTCTGCTACCAGTAAATATTGGAGAGATCTTTTGCCAGTTCTCTGGAGAAATTAAAACAAGATGTACCCAGAGCAGATATACCATATTTATTTCAGAAGAATTGATAGTTGCTTTACCTTGAGTATTTAAAAAATCTGTTAAGCTCAAAGAATTTAAGCTTTGGAATTTAAATATGAAAGTTATGGGTGTCCATGGCTCATGCTGTCCTGGCCGTATCCTTTTATCAGCCACATCATATGAAATTGTCTCACTTGTCATTTGATGCCATTGTTTGAAAAAGACCTTGAACTCATCTCACCTACTCATTTCATTTTCCCGATGAGGAAACTGAGACCCAGAGATGCTAAGCCCTAGCGGACTAGGGAGTGTCAAGGGCCTAGCTGGAACTGGCTTCTGACTTCCTGCCTGCCCGCGCAACCCTGATTCTATGCCACAATGACTCAGAGAAATCTGAAGAATGATAGGAAGCATTATTTGGAGGTTTATAACATTTTTTTCTGATTAAATGGCAAACAAATTAGCTTCAAATAAAAAATGTAAAACTTGTATACAAAACTTAAAAGGCCAATTACAAACTGGGGAACTTATTTAAAATTTGCAACATTATTGCTCTTATTTGGTTAAAAAGCACTTACATATTTCCATATATGCATACTTGCAAATCAATAATTAGTGTTTGAGCTCATCCAGAATCTTGCTAATTTGTTCCTCTCCAGCATCTCATGCAACAATTGTATGGGGTCAGTGAAACCCTGGTGTAACTTTTGATAATCATGTACTGGAGTTACTTTTGCTAAGTAGGACTTTTGCAGAAATGACCAAAATAAGGTTGGAGTTAATTCACGTCAACCACAGTGCATTAAATGCTAGAGAAGGGTGGGACAATGGCCATAGCAGAGGGCATAGCTGACCTGAGACGTGGCCTGGGGTACAGGCACATTAGGCTAGCCTCATCCTGACCTAGCTGCTGTGCCCAGAAGAAAAAAGTGACTCCTTTTCCAGGCCCACAATACCTACTCTGACTGAACCACCGAGGAGAATTATACCAGTTGGGATGCAGCTGGCCTGGAGTCTGGAGACGTCCAGAGGGCATTGCCCATGCTGTTCAGCAGGAAGAAATCCCTCTGTGGCTTAGAAGCCTCTTGGGTTTTAGCAGAGGAAGCTCTTCCTGATCTGAGGAGCCTTTGATGACCAGAGAGGTCCAGGAGGAGAGTATTCATGACAGGACTGTCCTGCAGATGGCAGTGGGGAGGGGGGTGGAGCAAGAAGCACAGAGAATACCCAGAGGGCTGGAGGCTGAGAGTACCCCATGGTGTTTGGCTAGGCTGGCCTCCTTCATTTGCCTGAGGACACAGTGACTGCCCCTTGACTTGGAGGCCTACCTGCCTGGCCTGTCACTGACACGGAAGCCTTTTGGACCAGCTTGGATGGAAGTTACCACACACCAGATACCTGCCTGTCTTACCCTGTGTCCTGTCACCCAGAAGCAACTGGCCCAATAGAATGGTGGGAGGGCCCATGGGAAACTAGGTTACAGTGCCAGTTAAAAGATAACACCCTAAAAGCATGGAGTTCTGTCTTACAGGATACAGTATATGCTTAGATCAGTAACCAGTGTTGGGTGCAGTTTCATCCACAGTCAGCATAGAGGGTCCACGAGTCAATGGGTGGGTGAGCGCAAACCTCAGTTCCTTTCGGCTTCTCTCACTGTTACATCTAATAATCTTCTTGCCAATTTTTGCATCCCACCCCTGCAACAGTGATCTCTACTGGTTTGGAGAGAAGAATGCTTCATTTTGGGTACACACCAATGTTTTCACTGAATTGGAAAATAAGACAGCCACCTGGTCATTTGGGGGTCTTCATGTCCTTCAACCAACAGGTAAAGCAGAAGATTGCTTTGCTCTACTGGCTGGGTGATTGATTTGGATTACCAAGAGCTGATTATATTGCTTCTGAAAAATGAAGATACCAAGGACAACGTGCAGAACCCAGGGGATTCTCTGGGGTGGTATCTTAGAGCTTCCATGACCAATAACAAAAGTTAGCGGAAAACTTCACCAACCAAAAAAAGGCAGAACCACTGAGTATTCAGACATTCCTGAATTCATTCTGACATTCAGTCAGGAATGAATATTTGAGCTACCCCACCAAGTAAAGAACCAGCTCAGGTTCTGACTGAGAGCATAGAAAACTTGGAATAGCACTGTTACAAGTGTGTGCCTGTGTGTGTGTGTGTGTGTGTGTGTGTGTGTGTGTGTGTTTGAAGCAGAGTAAAATTTTCTGTAAAAGCCCAGATAATAAATATTGTAGGCTTTGTGGGCCACATGGCCTCTATTGCGAGTACGCCACTTTGCCATGGTAGCCTGAAAGCAGCCATAGATGATATGGACATTAATGGGTGTGGCTGGGTTTTAAATAAAATTTTATTTCAAACTTTGGATTTGACCTGTGGGTCAGAGTTTATTGACCCCAGATTTAAACTAATTTTGTATCCCTTCTCTTCCCCTTACTGTTTTACATGAGACAACCGCGTCTTTCAGTAACAGAATGTTGCGATGAGAGTTTGAAAGAGGGAGCCAGACAGCTGGAAGACGGGTGATGCGACTGTCCCCCAGAGGGAGCTGCGACTGTCCCCCAGAGGGAGCTGCGACTGTCCCCCAGAGGGAGCTGCGACTGTCCCCCAGAGGGAGCTGCGACTGTCCCCCAGAGGGAGCTGCGGTGGCCGCTCAGGCTCCCAGGGCTGTTGGGACGCTGTGATACAATGAGGTTGAGAATATCTTCATTTATGGAAAGAAGTAGCATTTTGTCGGGCAGGATCCTGAAGCTGTTTTCCGTGTGTGGAAGTCGACAGGGAAGCTGTTATGTGGCAGAAGGGTGCCGTGGGTGCTGAGAGGCCAAAGGGGTGGCCAGTTATTGCGTTTTTGTTGCCCAGCCTCAGACCCACCCTTTCACACTGCTCCGCGATTCTCAGGCTGGGAACCCGCAAACCTCAGTTCCTTTCAGCTGGATCCCCGTTCAGCTTTGCCAGTAGCTGGCACTGGAGGGAGACGTCAAGGCCGAAGGAAGAAGGGAGCGCTCCTCCCCGTGTGCTTTCCGTTCCCTTGGTCTTACTGTTCCTGTCAGCACCATCCTAGCCATGGATTTTCACCCGGCACTGCAGCAGGTTGCTCTAGCAGCGCCCATTGATCCCGGTTTGCATTTTTCCAGCACTCTCAGAACTAGCACCACTACATTCCCTAGAATGTAGCTAGACCCAGAGGTCTGGGTCTCACCCACAGGAGCCACCTTCGAGTTTCTGAGGCAACAGCACAGCTGAGCAGGGACTCTTCTCAGAGGTCTGAGTTTCAGCCTTGCAGGGCCCCTCCTCAAACTCTTAACCGTAACCATCCCAAAGTCTTCCATCGGTTCCCCCAGTTCTAGGGCCGTAGCTGCTTCCTATGATGGCTACTTTCTTAATATTTCCTTTTTGAAACAGCTTTTCATTTCTTCAATACACAGGCATGAAATAGGTAAATAACTGGACCAAGGTCACACAACAAATACAAAACAGAAAGAGGGCTTAAACCCAGATCTTTCCGGTTGCAAATCCCTTGCTCTTTTAAACACTACACAGTTCTTCAGGGTGAAGGCAGATCTAGTCAAGTGCTCTCTGGCCTTGTCTAGCAAAGAGACTGGTGTTCAAATAAGACTGGGCAGAAGCAAGGTAGGTTAGGTGAGTGCAACAGCACGCACAGCTGGCGGCTTTAAGAGAATCTCTGACACTGGGCCCAAGTGAGCTCTATGCCAAGCACTCAAGGAGCCTGCAGACGTGGTCTGAGATACTGCAGAATCTCCAAAAACCGGGGGAGGGAGGACTGCCAGAATACTGGAAACAGTTAAAGACTTCCCCCCTATCTAAAATAGATAAATAGATATTTAGTCTTGACATTTATCTCCCTCATAAACCTAGGGTGTGCTTTTTGTGAAACTAATGGATTCCCAAGAACAAGCACACGAAACAACTGAGCTCATTTACTTACACAGAGTCTGCTGTGATATGCTCGCGGGTGAAATGAGGAATGGATGCAGATCACAATTTTGGTGTGTAAGTGTGCTTGTTTGGAAATAAGGGCAAGGTTTGGGGCAGTGTTGGTGCTTGGGCTGGACCCAGCAGATGGGTTTCAAAAGGAAGAGCTGAGTCTTCACGGCCACACTGCCAGCGGCAGGAGCACAGCTGGGCTCCAACTGTGCCTCCCAGGGAAGAGAAGTCTGGCTTTGGCATGAGACCTGCAGGCATGGTCATCCTGCAGATCAGCTGAAGAAGGTGGGGCAGAACTGGGATGGTTACTGGAGAGAGGAGATAAATCTGTTTGAGGGAGGACCTCCAGATTTCCCTTTGTCTCTCTGTCTCCAGGGGGGTGTGTCTGCCCAAAGGATGGTGATTAAGATGGTGACTGTGTGGTCATTTGTTCGTTTTGCCTCCAGCATTAGTTCTTCCTCCTTCTGCCACAATTCCTTGATCTTTCTTTGCAGGAACACCTTTTCCTTCATTGGCTACAGTCTATGCAGGCATCAAGGAGTTCCACCGCCACCCCAGCACGGGGTGGGCGCTGGGCCCACACTGGGCCAATCAGATGCTGTCTTCTTACGATCTGAAGCTTGATCAGAGGGACAAAAGCCTGAGATAGCTGTTGCTGAAACAAAAGCAGCACCGTGAAAAGACTGTCCTTTAATTCCTACTATTTAGACCCCCATGCTGCCTCTTAGTCTGCTCTCTCCAGACCTGATTCTTCTACTCTCCTTTCAATTTTCTGAGCCGCCCCATTTCACTCACGTTGATCCATTTTGACCAGGGATTTTGTTCATGTGTTCACTTGCTTGCAGCTGAGGAATCCTCCCTGACCCACAAGCTATGTTCGTAAAGGAAAATCTAAGGGATCTCTACAAACTTGACAGGACTCTCATATGGAAAAAGATGGTGGTCTTGTTCTGTATTGTTTCCAATTGCACATATCCGTGGGAGAGTTACAGGGAAGTGGACCATAACTTTTGTATGTTCAGGAACTGAGTTTACTTTGTCCACCACTATATTCAAAATTCCCAGCACAGTGTCCAACAGAGTAGGTGCTACATAAACATCAATTGCAGGAGTAAATGGGAATACAGAAAAAAAACTTCTGACCTTTGTTTAGTTATGGAATTCCTACATCGTGAGGTAGTGAGCTCCTCATCACTGAAGAGATTTAAATAGAGCCTAGATCACTCAGGATGACAAAAAAAAAAAAAATCCTGAATTGAGTAGATGGTTTCCAAAAAGCATTTTAAATCTAGCTTTGTAATTTTATACTTATTTCTATTGCTTTTAGAAAATATTTTGTAAAAGTAGAAGAAGACTATATATGTATTAGGATAGTATGTAGAACACAAACTTAAATGGTTAGAACAAAACACATGTGATAATTTTTCAAGGTTAGGAGCGCATTTCTTCACGTGCCCATAAAAAGCCAGCAAAAGCTGTAGCAGGAGATGTAAACCATTGCTGGACTTGTTTGCAATGACCTACACTTGATCTATTTTAGTCTCAAGGAACATGAAATAATAAGAAAATGGATAGTTTGGTTGCTATGGTTATTTCCATCCCCTGGCTTATTTACCACCCATTTTCTATAATTTCTAATAACCTGTTTCCCAGAGCAATATCTTAGGAGCCTATAATCCAGGCTCTTTATGAAATGGTTTCCCCTGGTGCCACCCACATCCAAGCAATTTCCACAGCTTCCTTTCACTGTGCTCATCTTCAGCATGGTTTGGGAATGAAAAACGCCCAGCCTAAGGCCACTAAGATCTTTCAGTGCAGGTAAGTTTTCTGCTTAGTCACAACCAATTAGGGGTCTGAATGGCCCAGGTGATCCTGAACCTTGAGAATGCATCTTTCCCTACGTCACCAGGGGGAAAAGCAGCTGCAGCGGTGGGCTACTATTTTCTATAATACTAATTTCACTGATTTTGTAACTCACACCTTGACAGAGAAAGCAGGGGAATTTAAAAAACTTGGTCTGGACAATGTGCTACCTTGTGAAACCGAGCTAGACAGCTTCAGATGTCTTTAGTAGCTAACAAAGGCGGTATCTCAGCTTTTGGCAGAAGCCCAGGAGACGGGAGGGAATCCATCTGCAGCCTCTTCGGAGACGCCTTGTTTGTGGGGATTGATGTCCCCGTGGTCAGTTCCAGCCTGTGGTAGAGCAGGTTGTGGAAGTTTGACTTTCTGTAGACTCAAACAATTTCTTTAAAAAGGGACTGCTGGTGTCACACATCTAAACACTAGGTGGCAACCTTGCCTTTTGTGTCACCTAAGACATTTTATAAAATCATAGTAATTAAGGAAATAAATCAAACCATTAAACCATCAAATCTAAGTCTTTCTCTCACACAGTTTTAATACTAGCACCCAGATATAACAAAGAGATAAATTCCATCCTGAAAATCAGGCCCAAATCAGGAGAGCATTAAATACGTGTATACACTATTTTTTTTTTTTTTTTTGCAATGTTCATCTGAACACCTACAGGCTCCCAGTTGCCCACACCTTCCCAGATGTGGGCATTTGTGGCTTAAACGTGTGTTCCAGGGACAGGATTGTTCTACGGTGAACAAGAGACAGGGCCCTTGCTTTTGCAGAGCTTGCTTTGAAGTGGAACAGGCAGATACTAGTAAATTAAAATAATTTTAGATAATAACTGCAATGAAAAAATGACATCATGTACTAGAAACAAGGCATGAGAGGAGGCGGAAGGTGGTCAGAAAGACCTCTGAGGAGCTGGTAAGTGACCTGAAGCCCAGATGAGGAGAAGGAGCCAGCCAGGCCAAGAGGCGGGGGAAGAGTGGTCCAGGTGGAGGGTGGAGCACTTTGTGCAGCCGCCCTGGGCCAGGACAAGCTGTAGGTGTTTGAGAAGTAGAAAGAAGCTAGTGTGGCTGGAGAATAGGAAGGGGAGGGAAAAGCAGGACAACATGGGGCTGGAAGATAAGCAGGGGCAGAATTGTTTGCCCAGCTCAATAGAAAGCACTGGAGGAAGAGTGAGAAGAACGAAGGGATCTGAGTTCACTGTCACTGCTATCTCCAAGGAGGACACATTAAGCTCCTGACAGCGTTCACAGTGGGCTGATGGTTAAGATAGCAGATTCAGAAGGCGTGGCTCCCATCCCAGCACAGACCTGGGCAGCACAGCAAACCCCAGGGAAAGCATCCTTTTAGCACAGGAGTCCCTACAATGAAAAGGCATAAGCAGGGGGGAAAATCTGTTTGGGGGAACACTAAACCCCTCAACAAGCATCCGCTTCCTCTGAGAAGCCATTTTAATCAATGAACCTCCTTTATTCCAGAAAGAAAAACAAAAGAGAATTTTCCCATGGTGATATGCACAGATCAAATTTAGGCTCTAGGACACCAGAGTTCTATGTGGCTCTCTTTGCCTGGCACCTAACAACAAAGCTTTATGATAAATGATGATGGCATCAAGTTGATAGAAGAGGGTCTGTTTCGTGCCCTGAGGCATTTTAGTAAGAAAGCAAACATTCGAAAATAAATGCAGGCCTGCTCAGCTAGTCCCAAGACTTTTCTTTCGATACAGCCACACCCAGGCCTGTCCGTGGGCTCTGTTGCCCACCCAGCTTCACGGCATGTCACGAAGCAGAATCTCGGGAGGCTGGAAGCACAATGGGGCAGGAGGAGGCTTTGCCCCCAACGGTGCAAAACCAAGACAAACGTAGAGGACTGCATTTTCCTGCCGGCTGCAAGTATGCACACACACACACAGAGTTAAGCTGCCCTTTCATCAGCTTTCCCACCTTGGAGGTTGCTCTGGGTCAGTGTCATTAACTGGGAAGCAGGGCCACTTCCATAACATAGAGGAGGAGTCAGATCCTGTGGGGTGTGTGTCCCAGTGGAAAGGGCATGCCCAGTGAGAGGAGATGGCCACTCCCCAGCTCCAGCCCAGTGTTTTCAGGCAAGAACGTAGGATCTGATGTCGCCAGATTTCCTAATTTTTCTAGAAAAGCTAGAAATGCAGATTATTTTTATGCAATTAAAAAAAAATTCCTTGATGGCCAAATACATCATATCTGTGGGTTTTACATGGCCTGTGGGCCACCTGCTTGTAAACTCTGCTTCAGTCATTTATTTACTTTCTGATATTTATTATGATAATTTTTAATGGAAAAGTTGAAATGATTTTACAATAGACACTCTGCATTCCTATCACCTTAATTCTACTTGCTCTACCATATAACTATTCAGCTACTTACTGTAATTGAAATGTTAACTGTGCGGATATTTGAAGGGCAGGATCGAGGAAAGGAGAGATGAAGTCCCGTAGAGGTGACTCTAGTCCCGCGATTTTCAACCTCTTCTCATCTCATGGCCCACATCAACTAATTACTAAAATTCGGTGACTCACCAAAAAATAATACATTATATTTTTTGCCAATCTGACAAAAAAAATTAGGTATAATTTTGATTCATTCACACCCACAGCTATTGCTGTGTTGGCTGTTGTCATTTTTTTCTACCTGATGATCTAAGGAACAGAGGTCAGTGCCCCTGACTTAATAGTCAGATACCAAATGTTCTGAAGATCGTCGCGGCACACCGGCGTGCCACAGCTCTGCTCTAGTCCATAAACTCATTTCTTAAAATTCAACCTCAGAGAAAGGGAAATGGGAAACTGCCAATTAATGAGTGTAAAGTTTCAGCTGTGCAAAACGAGCAAGTCCTAGAGATCTTCTCTACAGCATCGTAGCTATAGATAGTGATACTGTATTGTACACTTAAAAATCGGTTAAGAGGGTAGGTAGGTCTCATGTAAGTGTTCTTACTACAATAAAATGAATAATAATAATAATGCACGTTTGAAAATTTTAACCTCTTTTATTTGCCCGGTTTTCTATTTGGCCATGATTTTAAAATGGACCTTAGAATACCTCGCACTGTAAACTTACACCATGTTATAGGTTGATTATATCTCAGTTTTTTTAAATGGACCTTAGGAGTCAGAGGTTTCAAAGTGCCGGTGAGCAGGCCAGCGTCGGGCAGACTCAGCCTGCTCTCACAGTGACTGCCAGGGGGTGAGCCCCTGGGAGCTGAGGGTCTTGCGCAGGAGAGAGCACCCTTCTTGTCCCACCCCCCTGGGCACAATCAGAACCTCTGACAAGTCGGAAGTGAGGCCTGGAAGTCCAAGCAGGGCCACGGGCTGTGGATTACCTTTCTCTGCCCTCAGTTTTGTCGGAAAGGGCCAGGTGCAGACCACGGGACCCTGCCAGGAGGAGGGGGTGCTTGAGAGATGTTCCTTGCTCCAAGTGTGTGTGAGCAGGGCCTCTTGGCGCATGGGATGCTCGTTTTGTGTGGGAGGCTGGAGTCGAAAGCCTGGGCTGTGAAAAGTGATTGTTTTAATTAAGTCCCCTGAGACTCGAAGCAGAACACTTTTGGAGGTTGAAAAGGCCTTTCTCAGGGTTCCCACATGTGCACTGGGACCCTGGGAAGTTATTTAAATCCTGACAGCAGCTCTCATGTCGGTTTGTCTGGAGACATTGATCAGCAGCTTTCTCTTGTCCTTTGCGGCGACTGAGGAGCACCTAGGGACAGGGGGAGAGAAAGCTTTTAGACCAACTACTGCTCCTTCACTGCTTTCCACAGAGCTTAAAGAAAATTACATTTCCCATGCGGTAGCAGTGTATTATTAAGGGATGGTAATCACCATGGTAACCAAGGATAGTCTGCTACAAGCAAATGGAGAAAGAAAGAAAAGCGTAGGACCAGAGCTTGCTACACCCACATTAGCTCAAAATGCCCAGGCTTTTAAGTAATGTGGAAAGGAATATGTTTAGATGGACCGAAATTTAGAATCATTAAATTGTACAAGTGAAAGAGGCTTACTGGAATGACCAAGGGCTGTAACTGAGTGCCGTCAGGGTCAGCTGATCAGGTAAATAATCAGGCCAGTGACACCAGGGTGGTGAGGGACAGGGGGAAGAGGATCTGCAAAACAGGAGCCAGGCTCTGAGAGAAGCGGCAACAGCTTCTGCAGCTGCAGCTAATTGTAGCAAGGGGAGAGGCCAGCCCTGTTGTGTTAGATGGTGCTGAGAATGCAGATTTTTATGTGAAGTAACCCAATTTTGACTACTCATTAAAACTACTTTCAAGCAGGTCAATAAGACACATCTGTGAACTCCCAGTTTACACTGGATGCAATCCATGCACCCACTCTGTTTCTTACACCCTCAGGAAACTGAGGTCCGGAAAGGTTGTTATTCAGGCAGGTCGAAGTCAGTTAGTGAGCAAGTCAGTCCTCTGGGGTCTGGACTCCTGTTACAGGGCTCCCTTCCTTCGAAAATGTTGTGGTGACAAGTCAGCTTAGGACCAGGAGCCTCATTTCCACTTTAACTGGTACATAAACTCAGCTGGCAATTAGGTCTTCCCGTAAGCAAAAATTTAAACACCATGAAACAGCTGTCAGAGAGTATGAGATGTATGGATTTATCTATTCCTCTCCATTCTCTGTTAGATCATTTCCTGTATTGTTTGTCTTTGCTGTTATTGTAAGATGGGATTTTTTAAATTATATTTTTAACTGGTAGTTGTTTGTATATAGAAAGCTATTACTTTTCTCATTACATTTGTTAATATCCACTTTACTGAATTATCTTACTTTTCTCTAAAGACACAGCAACTCATTGTCATGAAATTTCTAAATATAGAATTATGCCCTGGCTGGTGTAGCTCAGTGGACTGAGCACCAGCCTGCGAACTAAAGCATAGCTGGTTCGATTCCCAGTCAGGGCACATGCCTGGGATGCAGGCCAGGTCCCCAGTAGGGGAAGCATGAAAGGCAACCATACATTGATGTTTCTCTCCCTCACTTTCTCTCTCCCTTCCCCTCTATCTAAAAATAAATAAAATCTTAAAAATAAATAAATAGTCAAATCTTCTGCAACTAATTGTCATTTATTCCTTTTATTCACTTATTTCCTTTTCTTGTCTTTGCATCAATTAATTCTTATATAGGACAGTGTTAACTAAGCGTTGTTAGTGAACATCTTCATCTTCCTCCCGAATTTAACTAGAATTCTTTTGTCTCACAATTAAGCGTAATGCTGGCTTTATATATACATTAAATATATTTAGAAAGCGTCTTTCTATTTCATTAAGAACCGTTTAGAAATAATGAAATATGGTACATTTTATCTAATTCTTTTTTAGCACCAATGGAGATGACTAAATGATGTACTTTACTCCTTTAAGAAATACAGGGAATTATATTACTGGATTTCCTAGTGTAGAACTACCTTGTCTTCCCAGAAGGACATCTGTTCTTTTAGAATTCTGCTGAATTCTGGTTACCAGCATTTTTTCTAATGCTTGTATTCATATATGGTATATTGTTCTCTTTTGTTGTGATATCTTCGACAGGTTTTTGTCATCAAAGTTATCTTATGTTATAAAATAATTTGGAGGCTTTACTTCTTTTACCCTCTAGGTTGGTTTAAATAGAGTGGGAGCTGTCTAGTCGTTAAAGACTTGATTGACTTAAACTCTTAAAATTTCTAAACCCTATTAGAAAGAGGTGGGGGGCTCTTACCAAGTTCAGTCCCCACTCTTTCCAATGACCGATTCTCTGTTCTGAAGGAGAACCCCGATCCTTTATGTCCTCCACCCCAGAGAGTATTCTCTGCCTCCTTGTCCAGGAAGAGCTTTTATCAAAATCCCTTTGTGTGTTCCAGTTTCTTAATCTCTGTGACTGAAAGTCTCGTGTTTCCCTGAGTGACTCCCAAGTGGCCTAGGTGCCTTCAAAGGAGCTAGAACCCTCTGTGACAGCCCAGGGTGGCCGAGGTGTACAAGTAGGTCAGATTTACTCAGGCTGCACCCATCATCCTGCTTAGAAGGAGTCCAGGTTCATGCCGCATTTCATCACTGGCCTGCAGCCTTGTTCGAGCCTGTGTGCTAAGTGCGGCTCTACCAGGCCAACAGGGAGATTCTCTCTTCTCCCTCCCTTCCTTTGTCCATTTCGTATCCCCTTCACTTTTCCCTTTTTCTCTCCTCTCTTTTCTAGAAAGTTCTTTCCCCCTGCAAATGGCAGGGCTGTGCATAGATTAGATTGCAAGAGCAGGAGACATTCTGGTCTCTCTCTGTTTAGCTCATATCCTGAATTCTAGCTTTTAACCAACATTCTTATAATATAACTAAGACCATTTACACAGTGTCTCCAAGCCAAATGAATCATATGGGCAATTAAACAAATAATTTAATCTTTTCCACACCCTCTTTTTATTGTCTTTTTAAAAATAATTTTATTGATTATGCTATTACAGTTGTCCCAATTCTTCTGCCTTTGTTCCCCTCCACCCATCATCCCCCATTCCCTCCAGCACTCCCTTCTTCCCTTGGTTCATGTCCATGGGTCGTGCATATACGGTAAGTTCTTTGGCTTCTCCATTCCCTGTGCTGTTCTTAACATCCCCCTGCCTATTCTGTAACTACCAATTTCTGCTTCGTAATCCCTGAACCTTTCCCTCATTTACCTCCTTCCCCCTCCCAACTGATAACCTTCCAATGACCTCTATATCTATAATTCTGTTTTGCTTGTTTCTTTGGTTTGTTTTTTAGATGCAATTGTTGATAGTTGTGAATTTATTACCATTTTGATGTTCATAGTTTTGATCTTCTCTTTCTTAAGTAAGTCCCTTTAACATTTCATATAACAAGAGCTTGGTGATGATAAATTCCTTTAGCTTTACCTTGTTTGGGAAGCACTTTATCTGTCCTTCCATTCTAAATGATAGCTTTGCTGGAGAGAGTAATCTAGGCTGTAGGTCCTTGCTTTTCATCACTTTGAATACTTCTTGCCAGTCCTATCTTACCTGCAAAGTTTCTTTTGAGAAGTCAACTGACAGTCCTATGGGAACTCCTTTGTACGTAACTGTCTCCTTTTCTCTTGCTGCTTTTAAGATTCTCTCTTTATCTTTAACCTTTGTCATCTTAATTATAATGTGTCTTGGTGTGGGCCTCTTTGCATCCATCTTGTTTGTGACTCCCTGTGGACTTGTATGTCTGTTTCCTTCACCAAATTAGGGGAGTTTTCTTTCATTATTTTTTCAAACAAGTCTTCAATTTCTTGGTCTTCCTCTTCTCCTTCCTGTATCTGTATATTTCAAATGTTATGTTTGAAATTGTCCCAGAGGCTTCTTACCCTATCTTCATTTTTTCGGATTCTTTTTTCTCCTTCTTGTTCTGATTGAATGTTTTTTATTTCCCAATGTTATAGATCATTGATTTGATTCTCAGCTTCATCCACTCCACTGTTGATTTCCTGTTAACTTTTCTTTATTTCACTTAGTGTAAATTTCATAACTTCCTGGGTTTTTTTTATGCTGTTGAAGTACACAATGAGTTCCTTGAACATTCTAATAACCAGTGTTTTGAACTCTGCATCTGATAAATTGCTTATCTCTATTTTGTTTAGTTCTCTTTCTGCAGTTTTGTTCTGTTCTTTCACTTGAGCCATATTTCTCTGACTCCTCATTTTTGCAGCCTCCCCGTATTTGTTTCTATGTATTAGAGAGAGTTTCCTGTCTTAGTAGCATGACCTAATGTAGAAAAGTGCACCCATAAGTTGGATGGGGCAGAGCCTTAGGTAATTGCCAGGGTAATTGCTTAACTACTTGTCATTGTGGAGCAGGTTGATAGTCTCAGAGATGGTGCCGCTGCTCTATGGTTCTGTGTGGGGAAGGGCTCAGAAAAGAAACAGTGGCTGCTGCCTGGCCTCTAGAGTTTTATCTGCGAGGAAGCTGTCCCCCAGCACTCACTCTGAGGCCAGACACTTCAGTTTCTCCCCATATGCCCCTGATGCCCTTCAAGTTGCTGCCCTGGTGCTAGAGCTCAAAGGGAGCAAGTCTGAGTAAATCCTAAGTTCGTTGGGAACCATTTAAGAAGAGACGCCTGAGATTCCCTCAGTTTCTTCAGCCACCCCAACTCTCACTGGTTTTTACAGCCAGAAGTTATGGGGGCTTATCTTCTCGGCACTGGAAACCTGGGCTGGGTGGTCTGGTGTGGGGCTGCGATCCCGTGCTCCTGAGATACCCCTCCTGATTTTTATCCACCACGCATAGGTGTGGGACTGACCCATCCCACGTCTCCACATCTCCATCCCTCCTACCCTCTGAATGAGTGTGACTTTTTTCATTCCTTGGTTGTCAGACTTATAAACAGCTTGATTTCTGACAGTTCTGGGTGATAGTTGTCTGTTACTTTAGTTGTAATTTTTGCTGTGGCTGTGCAAGAAGGTGAGTCGTGTTCATCTACACCTCCATCTTGACCAGAAGTCTCCACATCCTTTACATAGAGGAAGCAGTATTGAAATTGACTGCACTTGAGTGGAAGAGATCTTTGCATCAAGTACTCCATTTCTTTACCAGGATGCTCTCAAGCTAACCTGTGAGCCCAAGAGTTTTCCTGACCCAGTGGATATTTGTGATGATGTGGTCTGGAGAAGGAAAGTTGTGGAGCTTGACCACATGCATGTTAAAATGGACAAAATAAAAATCCCATCTTGCCCCGACCAGCAGGGCAGTCAACTGGGGTAGACCTGTTAGTGAAGGAGTGAGAGGGACAGGAGGTGCGAAGAATGGCAGCAAGACAGGGTTCTGATCAAGCTGCAAATTTTATTTGAGGATCGCGGGTATATATACTGGTTGGCTAAGGGGTGTTGCTGGAGAAGCTCGGTGGAGTCATGGGTCTTACTGATTGGTCCTCTTGCTCTAGGGACTATATGCCTTTTATGGGCAACGGGGAGCTTATTGGCGACAGGGCTGTTGCACATGCGCAGTGCTGGTTGGCTGATGCAACTTCCCTTGAAGGTTGCATGGCTTGCTACAGGGTTGTTGCACATGCGCAGTGCTATGGTCTTGCTGATGCCAGGATCCCAACATATCCTCCTTTTCTTTTTTGTTTTGGAGGTTTGGCATTAACCTTGACCGAGGAGGGGAGGGATCCCTGCTGCCTTATTGCTGCTTTGTCAGGCGGAGGGTGGATATTGCAGCTCCC
>PVJI01028940.1:0-15826 GCA_004026765.1 Micronycteris hirsuta
AAAAACACCCCAAAACAAATAGTCCAGCTGCCCTCTGTCAAACCAGGCCAGTTTTAGAATACATCACTCATCAGTATCATCTTTCAGAAAAGCAGAAGTCTGAAGCTCAGAATCCCAGTCTCAGTTCAGCAACAAGCATCTCTCATGGGTCTGGGTGGCCAGGCAGGTCCCCTCAGCACTGCCAGCTCTGCTGCCATCTTCTGCAGGCAGACTTCAGGCAGACCTCCGACCTTGGGGTAGCCTTCTCTGCAGATCTCTCTGCAGACCCTGGGGCTGACTCACTGCTTTGTAGCAGAATTCCCTGAAGACACCCAGACAGACCTACAGGCAGACCTCCTGGCAGACTTCCTCTGACTTTTTGCAGCATGCTCTAATTTAAGTGCTCAGCTCAGAATTTCCTGTGTGATCTAATATCCAGCTCTTCCTATGGTATGTTAGTGTCTGCCATTTTTGTCAGCTTTCCAGTCTCTTTGACCCTCTTTCCTCTGCCATCCTTAGTCAGGGCAAGAGTTACCAGTGATGCATGGGCATCAGGGGAGGGCATCCACTCTCGGTTACATCATGAGACAGTGCACATTCTCACAGTCACAACCACAATTCACCCTGGGCAGCAGCCTTCTTCTCTTCAGGAAGGTATGTCTGTTAACCTGCCTTTGTGTACAACGTGCCTTAAAACACTGTACTTTCCGCTATGTGGGCAGCCCTCCTACCCCCACCTTTAAGGCAGGATTGTGGGTTGTTCATCTGTTACCAGGGGACCTAGGCTCTGTACCCTGTTATATATTGATTCTGGATTAAGCACACTTGGATATTCATTTATTACTCTCTCTACTTTTATGTATGTTTAAAATGTTTTATAATACAGAAGTTATTTCCAAATGCCACTACAGATCAAATTCTCTTTACTATAATCAGAGGCGATATTATTCGTTGTTGTTTCTTAAATATTTGAGTAAAAAAGTAAAGCAAGTTTCTTGTGCTTATGGTGCACAATCACTTCTGTCAGGAATTCTTATCTCCCTCGCTGTTTACAATGGACTTATTTACAAAACCAATACACTTCTACTTTAAGATGAAATGCAGCAATTCAGGCAAGTGAAAAGGAAAGAAAATAAAGCAAAATCTAAGATCGCTACAAATCGTCTCATTCACCTAACCATCAGGGGATTTGCTCCTGAATGTCATTTAATTTCCATGCTGCTCAGGAAGAGCATGAGAGAAATGACATTGAAAGTCCAGAACACTAGGAGGACTGTCACTATTGTATTGAAGTAAAATAGCCTTTGGTTCTTAGGTCTTTTCTCAATTTTCCCAACGTAATGCCACAGACTATCCAGCATACCAATGCATTTTAAATCCTACATTTATACTGTGAGTTTTTTTAAACAGATTTTGCTACTTTGAGTGCTTTTTGAATTTAAAAGAAGTAAAATAATAAGAACCTGGAGAAAAACTAAAATAAATATTACTAATTGCATGTGAGAGCTTTGTCCATAATCAACATGATAAGGAAATGCCCTCTACTGATGCTAAAATTCCTCTCTTATAATCTTTCCCCTCATTTCTGTAGAAATCCATGTGTTCTAAGTGCAGTGACATATAAGCACAATGATAACTAGTGCTGGCACAGTAAAGAAATATAAACAACTCAAATACACTGGACAAAGAAATTGAAGATAACTACCCCATTCAAGCCCCTCCACCATCATACTTTCCTCTTACTGTGCATGTAAATAGAATATAAAATAACCTAAATGGTAAGCTTTATTTAAACTTACTGCAGTCAATCTGAAATAATGGTAGAATGTTTGATGTGTCAATCTCATGTGTGAAAATCTTGAATAGCAATAACCTGAATTAGAGGACAAAAGTAAGTAATCATCAAAACCTCTCCCAAGTGCTGCTTGGGCCAAGGGTTGAATATACATCCTCCTATCAATGTCAAAGAGGCTTACGAGTCTCCTTTGAAAAACAAACCTCATGGCACAGCAGGGCTGACCAGAAAGAAAGCAGGGAGCTGTCACCATTCGTTATATGAATGAAAATTTCAGCATAGTTTTATATCTATCTGCATGCTTTCAATTTTACATCTAAAATTCTGTCTTTGGTTAATCTTTGAGAAATTGGCATGACTTATTTAAATAATTAACAAAAATACATAAAATGAGACTTTACAAAGTACAAACACAAGTCAAGATATTAAACTAAGATGCCAGTTTCTTTTTTATTTTAGAATTTTAGAGGGAAGAAATTATATATCGATAAACCAGGAATAACATGATAGGTGATGCAGAAATTCACAAAATGTTTGGAGATTAAGTCAATGAACCAAATCTTAGACAGACTAGATACATGAGAAATGTTGATTGAACATACCGTTGTGTCCCATGCAGTGTTGACATGAAGAAAGAAAGCATGTTGTTTAAAGGGACCAGTTAAAATGAACTGCCTTCCGGTGCTATGATCGCATCAGCTGGCTCAACAAGGACAACTATTAAATTATCAGGAATTCGTGAGCATCAGTGTATCATTATTTAAGCATATCATTATTAAAAACTAAATTATATAAATAAATTACATAACTTGTATCAATAACAAATATAATAAATACACAAAAATCATCACATTCTAATAATTTTGCTCCACTTTAACATCGTCTATACTCGGGATTCTTTATGTCTGTTGTGTTGCGTGGTGGGCATATAATCACGGTGTGTACTGCGCATCTCTTCCCAATCCCATGTTCACAGCGACATGACATTGTCTCAGGAGGCTGAAATAGAATATGATGGGATTATCTAAACTATGGAAATCAACAAACAATACAAATCAGTGCTGTTTTTCTTAGAGAACTGGTTATTAACATTTATCAACATATCATTTAATTTTGAATTTACAGGGTTTACTAAAATAAACATTAGTACACATACAGCAACTTTTATAGGTAAAAGATAAGATATGTTGTATTATATTACTGTTGTATTATATTACTGTTACAAATTTTTATTTGTTTGACAACTCAATTAAAGGAGAAATTATTTTATTTAATCATACATCTTTGTAGTAATCTAGCTTGTTTTCTCTAACTTGGAATGATCCTAAACAATATGTTGTGAACAGAAAAGAATCTGCTATCTATTTTATTTGTTTAGAAAAACCTTGCATAATTACAAATAACTAAACTAAACTATACAAATGTAATGTATAATTACATCAACAAATGTGTCTAGGTCTAACATTTAAGTTAAAGATTCAGCGAAGGTGATTAGCAGCTGAAAATTAATGTCTTTATAAAAATAATGGTTATTCTGGTGACCCTCAATATGGAATCTACCTATCAGCAAAGTGTCAGCTACTACTTATCCATTTTTCACTTGGTAAAAAAAAAAAAAAAACAAGTTTGAATTTGGAACTTTATTGTATAGAAAAACCAGATCCCAAGTGATCCATATTTTATATGTGAACTCAAAGGTATAAAGTAGCCTGAAAATAGCACAAAACTGAATAAAAAGTCAGACTATTTGTTATAGAGGAAAACGCTGCTAGAAATTATTGTGAGACATTTTCATGGAATAAGAGGAACTTAAACTCGGCTTTTGTAGCAAGAGTAAAGTAACAGAAGAAAAATAAATAACCGTACTGCCTGGCAGCACCAATAAACACAACTGCTACTCTCCCAAAGTGAACAGCTGGTTCACACCTACTCACAATCCCAGAGCTGTTCGTATCATTCCACTGAAAAAGTTTCTACACTGAGAACAGGTTGTTTTGTTTTGTTTTGTTTTTTTGGCTGAGGTTTTGGGGATCAGCCTTGTTGAATGGAGTCAGTAACTATCTGGTCATGTTAAATCTGTAAGAACCTTGCACTAGTAAAATGAAAAGTGATAGTGGAATTGAGTGCCTTTAATTCCCATTATTTTAATTTTTTACTGAGTATTCAAGGGGGTAAATTTATTTTAATTTAATAATTAATTAAATAATAAATGGTGGTGATGAAATTTTTCAGAATACCTTGATTAAAATATTTATTTTCCATCTTTATATTGTTTCTACTTTTAAAAACTTACAAACCCCAGTCCATTGTTTTGATAAAATTAGGAGATTAGTTTTAGAATAGATTACCTTCTGTGTCACATGCCAATTTCTGGTTTATTGTCTATTTTTGGTGTATCAGTACATATACATATGAAATCATAAGTATTGCTACAGACTTTATCTCTACTTTATAAATCCAAGTGCTTCTTTTGCTACAAATTCTTTCTTTAACCTCGATTAGTTTCTAGTTTCCAATTTGGTCTTTTTTCAGTTTAAATAATGAATGGAGACAATTGTATTCAAACATTAATAAAAATGATTAAAAAATTAAAAATTCAAAATAATTGGCTAAGAAAAGTAGCAATGGGGAAATTCATATATTGAAACTATCCTTAAAGTAATGTGTCAGAAAACAAGAATGTTATAGAAATGACCATTCATTCACTCATACATTCATTCAATAAGAATGTATGAACAGCCACATGCAAAAGAATGGAACTGGACCAATATCTTATACCATACACAAAATTAAGCCAAAATATTTTAATTACTTGAAGGTAAGACCTGAAATAATAAAACTCCTAAAAAATAGGTGTTAAGCTCCTTGATTTAGGTCTTGATGATATTTTTTTAATCTGACACCAAAAGCAAAAGCAACAAAATAATTAATAAGTGGGACTATATCATATTAAAAAGCTTTTGCACAGTAAAGAAAACAATCAACAAAATGAAAAGGCAATCTACCAAATATGAGAAAATATGTGCAAATCATATATTTGATAAGGGGTTAACTTCCAAATATACAAGAAACTCATATAACCCAATAGCAAAAAAAAAAAAAAAAATCCAATTAAAAAATGGGTAGGATGTCTGAACAGAAAATTTTTCAAAGCCACACAGACAGTGAACTCATACAGGAAAGGTGTTCAACATCACTAATTATCAGGGAAATGCAAATCAAAATCATCATGAGATGTCACTGCACATCTGTTACAATGTCTTTTACCAAAAAGACAAGAAATAAATGTTGGCTAAAATGCAGAGGAATGGGAACCCTTGTACACTGTTGGTGGGAATGTAAAATGGTACAGCCACTATGGAAAACAGTATGGAAATTCCTCCAAAAAATTAAAAATAGAACTACCATATGACCCAGCAATTCCACTTCTGGATATTCATTTGAAGAAAAAAACACTAAGCCTCCCAAGTCTAGCCACTCCTCCTGTTTATTACATTTGCAATAGCCAAAACATACAAACAACCTAAGCACCCATTGATGGGTGAATGGATAAAACAAATATGGTATATGTATTTACTTACAATGGCATATTATTTAGCTAGAAAAAAATAATAAAATCTTGACATTTGGAAAACATGGTTGGAACTCAAGAGTATTAAAATAATCAAAATAAATCAGACAGAGTAAGATAAATATTACACCATCTCACTTATATATGAAACCTTAAAAAACAAAACTAAACCCAAATCATAGCTACAGAGAGCATATTGACGGTTGCCAGAGGTGGAGGTGGAAGAGTGGGAGAAATAGGTGAAGTGGTGGGAAAGCACAGACTTCCAACTATAAATTAAATAGGTCACAGGGATGTAATGAACAGCGTGGTGACTACAGTTTTTAATTCTGCACTGCATGTATGGGAGTTGCTAAGAAGTAAATCTTATAAGTTCTCATCTCAAATATGTATAACTATGCAAGGTAATGAATGTTAACTAGACTGGTTTTGGAGGTCACTTCACAATGTACATAAATACAAATCACTGTGTTGTACACCTAAAACTAATACCATGTCAATCATACCTCAATAAGTTGAGTGGCTTATTTCCTTAAAAATTTTAAAAAGATAGTTCTAAGTCTTCCATGAAAATTGCAATTAATATAAATTGCTTTGCTAAATGTTAAGATTTTAGGAAGTAGAGGGGACCTTTAAATAATACATCAAACTTAACAGATCAAGAAAAAGATTTTGTGAACCAACAAATTTCCTTCACATTTTGTCTTTCTTTTTGTATGGTAGGAAATATGTTCAGAATCAGAGATACGCCCTAAAGCCTATTTCTGTTAGACAAATATGGACATTTATTCAAATATAGCAAAATTGTTCCATGAAATCTGTACTCAAAGTGTTATCCCAAGGATATCAAGGCACCAGGAAATGTTAGTCAGGACAGGGATGGATTTGTGACTGAAAGACTGACCTCAGATGGAAAAATCAGATCAATACCAAGGATAACTGATGTATCAACATCAAGCATATTTGTGATTCTTCAGAAATTGCTCTTGACTTCATATCAGGAAGAAAAGAGGAAGAAAATACACCTTATACCTGTTGCCTAAATCTCATTTGAGAAAGTAATTCGTGTGTGTGTGTGTGCATGTGTGTTTGGGTGTTTGGCAGAAGAGACAGAGAGAGAGTACAGTAGTCCTCAAGGTTATCAAACTTTTATGCTTTCAGGATAGCTTTACATTTTATAAATCCCCCCCAAGAATATCTGTTTATGTGGGTCATACTTAATTGAAATTAAAATTAGGAAATTTATTTTAAAATAACAGTAATAAACCCATAACTAATTGACATTAATAACATTATTTTTTATCAAAAATAACTATTTTCTAGAACAAAAAAAGTGGGGAAAATGTAAAGCAAGCCTGAGGAAGAGTACAAAGCTGGAGGCATACCACTCCTAAATTAAAGCTATAGTCAACAAAATAGCATGGTCCCGGCATAGAAACAGACACACAGACCAATGAACAGAATCGAGGGCCTAGAAACAAACCCATGCCTGTATGGCCAATGAATATTTACAAGAGAGCCAAGAATACTGAGTGAGAAATAGACGGTCCCTTCCCTAAACAGTGCTGGGGACATTGGATATGCAAATGCAAAGAAATGAAACTGAACTCCTATCTTATACCAAAACAAAAATCATATTTAAATGGATTAAATACTTAAATGTAATACCAGAAACTGTAAAATTCCTAGAAAATAACATAAGGGAAAAAGTTCCTTAAAATTGGTGCTGGCAGTGATATTTTGGATATGACACCTAAGTTATAAGCAACAGAAGCAAAAATCAACTACATAAGCAAAAAGCTTCTGTACAGGAAAAGAAATGATCAATAAAATAAAAAGGCTATGTGTGGGATGGGAGAAAATATTTACAAATCATATATCTAATAAGGAGTTAATATCCAAAATGCTCATATAAAAGGAACTCTTACAACTCAATAGACAAAAGAATAATAATCTCCAATTTTAAAATTATGAAGAGAACTGAATAGACATTTTTCCAAAGAAAATATCCAAGTGCCCAACAGGCACATGAAAAGGTGCTCAACACCATTAATCATCAAGGAAATGAAATAAAAATCACAATGAGATATCGCCCCACATATGTTAGAATGGCTATTAAAAAGACAATAGATAATCTAGCGCTGGTGAGGATGTGGAGATAAGGGAAACTTTGTGCACTGTTGGTGGTAATGTAAATTGGTAAAACCACTATAAAAATAGTATAGAGAATCCTCAAAAACTTCAAAATAGAACTACCATATGATTCAGTAGCTCTCTTCTGGGTATATATATACACATGAAGAAAATGAAATCACTATCTTGAAGAGATATCTATACTGCATGCTCATTGCATTTGTACATTATTTACAACAGCCAAGGAAAGGAAACAACTTAAATTCCCATCAACAGATGAATAAATAATGGAAATATGTCTAATGGAATATTATTTGGCCATAAAAATAAGAAACTTCTGACATTAGTGACAATATGGACCAATATGAATGGACTTTGTGGAAGTTAAGTGAAATAAGTCAGACAGAGAAAGACTAATACCACTTATGTGTGGAAATGAACAAAAGCCAAACCCATAGAAATAGACCAGATCGGTAGTTACCAGAAGCAGACATGGGGTATGGGGAAAATCGATGAAGGTGGTCGACAGTACAGAAACTTTCAATTATAAGTTTTGGGGATATAATGTACAATGTGTTAATAATATTGTACCATATATTTGAAAATTGCTGAGAGAGTAGATCTTAAAATTTCTCATAACAAAAAAAATTGTAGCTATATGAGGTGATGAGTATATTAACTAACCTTATTGTGATAATGATTTTACAATCTGTACATATATCAAATCATTATGTGTATACTTTAAGTTTATAGAGTGTTATATATAAATTATATCTCAATAATGCTGAAAAGTAAAACTTGTTCTGAAATTTTTTTATGAATTTGTATTAGATTTTTTAACAATTTCCATTTAATCTCTGATATGTATTTGTTACTTCAATACAGTGAATTAAAAATACACGTTTTAAGGGAAACAAAGAGGAGAGAGTGACATTGTTTTAAAGCTTTGGAAATATATTTAAACTCTGGCTTAATAGGAGACAGCTTGATTAGCATATTCGCTTCTGCATCGAAACTTTTGCTATAATAGCTTTGGTTGAAGTATATTAAGAAAATTTGTCTCAAAAGATATAAAGTTGAAAAAGGAAGAAGTATTTTAATCTCTTCTCTAGGTAATTGTGGGTAATATTTTTTCATAGTATACCAAAATTGACAAGTTGTAATTTTTTAGAGTTGCTTGCAATGTGGAATCTGCAATCATTTCAAGGAAACTTCATATGTTACATTAAAATCTAATGATCTCTCAAGTATTTGAATAGGTCTTTTACACACGCACAATTTTATAACATATGCAGTGTTCACCTTTGAAAAT
Source organism: Micronycteris hirsuta (assembly GCA_004026765.1). Classification (NCBI taxonomy): domain Eukaryota; kingdom Metazoa; phylum Chordata; class Mammalia; order Chiroptera; family Phyllostomidae; genus Micronycteris; species Micronycteris hirsuta. Next base: position 8,791 of record PVJI01028940.1, read on the forward strand.
GTTGCTTCACTGTGGTATGCAGACATTTCAAATTTTGAAATCACAGTTTTGAATATCACCACCAATCTAATCAGAAAAGCCAGTGTGAGGAAGGTGTTCAACTCACAGAGCAGGAACACATTTTCCAAAATCTTAATTTTCACTTGAAAGTTCAATTCTCCTACTGGCAACAAATATAGTCAATTATTTTCTCTGAAGTGACAGGCTCAACTGATTCATGAAAAGAAAGAAAGAAAACGAAATCTGTCAATACTCAAGTCTGAATAAGTATTGTTTGTCAGTCTTTCAAGTAAAACTGATATTTTATGAAATAAGCAGCTAGGTAGCTAGCTATTTCAGCCCCCAAGTCACGCTATCACACGTGTGCTCCTTTATCACCGCCACCTCACTTCCTCAGGCCAGGGAAGAACTTCGTGTGTACTTCCTGTTCTGTCACACAGACTAATAGAAACACATATACTCAGGGCTGAGGCTTAATAAAATTTGAGGTTGATACTACTTCATAAAGAAAATTCCAAAGTGAAAATAGATTTTTTAAATGGAATGCGTGTAACAGTTAAGGACAGGATACCTACGTACTTGTTGACACAGTCTTGATTCTTTCTGAGGTGTCAGCAGAGTCACGCACCCTTGTCTTTTGCTGAATCAGTGAAAGGGCCAAATCGTGTTTTAGTATTATTATCAAAATAAGTTCCACTTTGTGGACCTCCTGAAAAGGTCTTGGGGACTTTTAGGGCCCATTGTCTTTTAAGGCTCTGCATCTTCACAAGGCTGCAGACGAGCATTGCCTGACAACTTCAGAGACTTCAAGCATATGGACTCCACGCCCGATTCACTGAATTGGCCCCTGGGGCGGGGCTCTGGCACAGGTTTGTTTTAAACCAGATAGTTTTAATGTAACTGAATGAGAACAACTACTTTAGAGATCAGCAAAAGAGAGAGGAATAATCTATTCCTTTTGGTAATAGAGTATTTTGTGAAATTCTATGAAGAATCTAATGACCTAAGCAGACTTTTTAGCACTATGAGTCTTTTTTTGATTCTTACTCCTAGAAGCCTGGCATATCTCCATATGTATCTAAATGCAAAATTCTTAGAATAGTTCTTAAGAAACCCTCAGGGCCCACTCTAGGTAAGCAGTTAATATTTCCATATATTTTTTATTTACAGAAATATGTCAGTTTTTTCAATGTTATACAAAATATCTTAAACTGTTTCACTTCTCTAGCCATAATATCATCCCCTGTAAAACAAGAAGTTAAACGAGATGAACCTGCACATGGGACAGCCCATGAGAAATCACTCACAGGGCTTTATGCGCAGTGAAGTAGGTAGGCTGCTGCCTGTACACCTTGCTGGCCAGAGGCCGTGACACCATCTGGCTCCTCTCCACAGATTCGACCAGCATCTGTTGAGTACCGGTCAGCCCACTGTTGGAATTCTAGGCATTGGACTTAAAACTTAAAGTAAATGTTAGCTTTTAAAAATATTTTTTTTCTTAGTAATGTGTAGAAGAAAAAGGCTTATTTGTCTTCAACAATAAGTCAATTAAAAGCGTCCTCAGTGGGAGCTAAACCCGTCTCAGGAATGAAATGGTCACGCCATGGGGTGGTTCCTCCACTCTCAGTGGGTCAGGCACTGCATTTGATGTGGAATTCTGATACAAGTTATTCACTTGCTCCATTAAAAAATTTAAAATAACATTATAAAGAGAGAGAAAAATAAAATAGCCATTCTATACTTAACATAGAATCAATTTTTTACACATTATTAATTAAATTAAAATCTTACTAAGTTACAATCCTGGTGAGATAGCCATTATTTGTTATCATTCTTATTATTAAGAAACATATATTTAAATATAACTCCTTATGAAAATACCTATACCATTAATGCAAAAACATTTGCAGAAACATTTACATATTTTCAGTCTAGGTGAAACTATACTACTAGACATTTATGAATGTCTTCAAGGTTGCATCTTTTTTCTTGCCAAGAGGAGAAGAAAAAACTCTGTATTGTAACTGGCTTCTTGAAAGGGGAAAAGTTGAAAGGTTAAAGCTGCTCTAGAAAAAAATAAACATAAAATCTGTGCTTAGTGAAACTGTGTACTATGCCCTTCAGAGAGAAAAAATGGGTTTAACGAAGCCACCAACAACAAAGTTATAAAAGGGCTACACATACAGGCTGATTGGACATATTACATCTACTGTTAAATTACTCATGAAAGTGTAGAAAATATTCACATCCATTTCTTAAAGCTACCTGGTATACTACTGCAAAGCAGCTCTTGGCCAAAGTTGGTAAAGTAAATCAATCTTGCTGTCCAGATTTTTTTTAAAAAGCAGTAAAGATATATCTCATGTCTAAGAAATAAAATGTAAGATGATCTGCAGCCGCTGAAGCACTCTGTCTATCTGGCTGTTCCGTGAGACTTCAAAGGCCTTTCTCACAGGCAGGTTACATGTCTCAGGTGCATTATCTGCGACACAAGCTGCTAGTTATATGCAACAAATTTATGTATTTCAGTAATCCTAAAATACAGATTTTTTAGTATTTTAATATATCTGGGATCATAGTGTGTGTTCTGATGGTCTCTCATGATTGTTGTTACAGAATTGCTACATAATTGTCATTATCGTGTATGTTCAAACTTGGTTATATTTTTATTGCTTCAATTTAATTTTATGCATTGTTTAATTGCCCTTTACAATGACTTCTTGGTTGATGTATCTAAAGGCTTTATTTTCACACCATCTGTAATGATTAAGAAAGTATCAACATCGAAACTTTTGGAAAGAGTGCCAGCAGCTGAGAAGGAAATCTGAGAGCCCAAAATTGAGCACTCTTTCATGAAATGTACCATTACAAATGTTTTTGAAAATACAGAAGACAAAAAATGTGCAGAAAAATTATGTGATAAGCAATAATTATACCAAAACATAATTGACAACATGTTTTTTTTTAGCATGTACAGTAATGGTACATCTTAGCAATAACAGCGTACAATTGATAAAGTACAGTATTTTAGAGGACAGGAATAACAACTTTGAATAGGAATGGATGTCTAACACTTAATGATCACTTTACTTACTGAGCTCTGACCTGGTATCATTTGAATTAACTGTCTCATTTGTAAGTAAGAAATGAACAGGACTAAATCAAACTTAAAAAATATTTTTCACAGCAAAGAAAACCAACAACACAAAAAGATAACACACTGAATAGAATCAGATATCTGTCAATGAGGCATCTTATAAAGGGTTAATATGCAAAATTTATTAACTCATATGACTTTATACCAAAGAAACAAACAAACCAATTAAAAAGTGGGCAGAGGACCTGAATAGACATTTTACAAAGACATACAGATGGTCAATTAACATGAAAATATGCTCAACATCACTGATCATCAAAAAATGCAAATTAGGGAGTAACTGGAAGCTACACTAACCTTCTTCCAGGACCAATCTGGAATTACAAATTGTAGAGAAATTGTCCAGAATAACTAACTGAACACTCTCTGGAGAGAAGCCTCATAGCCAAGGACAAACGGAAGAAACCACTTTACCACAGTGTGACTGGTAGAGAGTGCATAGATGGAGCGAGAGGGCTGGCTGCACTCCTATGGGCGGCAGCTGAAGTTCCAGAAGGATATTTCAGTGGCCAGGAGGTTCCCCCTGAGAGGTCTAAACCCCAAACTGGTCTCCCCAGCCCACAGCACCAGAGCTGTAAAGAAATACAGATAACATCCAGCATTGAAAAGCAGCAGGAGTTCCCTTGACCAGGAACAGCTCGAGATGGAGAGAGCCTCTTAAAAAGCCAACACAAAATTTTTTGCAGTCACTTACCCTGGGCTCTGGCAGAGGGAGGGCAGAATGGACTAGAGATGCTTGAGGATATTCTGGGGCTGGTGGCTCTGGGAGAGAACTGAAGGGACAGCTACCAGGATCCATATGCCGAGTCATTCCCCATACTGCAGAGACCATCTCTCTCAGCAGAGCAATCTTCTCCAAAGGGCATGAGCCTGAGAGGAAGTAATAGCCCTGCCCACAGAAGTTACGCTGCCCCACCCTGTGCTATTTAAGCCAGGTTGCTGATTACAGCTCGATTATATTAACAACTGATCAGTTTAATGGCTCATTAGTTTAACAGCTAAGGCAGGAAAAACACAAAGAAACAGAAAAAATGGGAAAACAAAGAAACAGACCACAAATGAAAAAACAAGAGAATTCTCCAGGAGAACTAGACAAAATGGGGGCAAGCAATTTATCTGATAGAGAGCTTCAAGTAATGATTATAAGGATACTCAAAAGCATCAAAAAAGATGTAGAAACCACAAAAAAGGACCAGTCAGAAATAAAGAATGCAATATCTGAGATAAATAATGCACCAGAAGGAATAAACAGTAAGTTAGATGGAGCAGAGGATCGCATCAGTGGTTTGGAAGACAAAGTAGAAAAAACACCCAGGCAGAGCAGCAAAAAGAAAAAGAATTTTACAAAATGAGGAGAGATTAAGTAATATTTTGGACAACATGAAGCATAACACCCACATCCTGAGTATACCAGGAGGAGAAGAGAGTGAGCATGGGATCAAGAACCTATTTGAAGAAATAATGACTGAAAACTTCCTTAATCTGGTGAATGAAAAAGTCACACAAGTCCAGGAAGCTATTAGAGCCTGAAACCAGTTGGACCCAAAGAGGTCTGCACTGAGATACATGATAACTGAAATGACAAGGCTTAAAGACAAAGAAAGAATACTAAAGGTAGCAAGGGAAAAGTGGGTAATTACCTACACAGGAGTACCAATTAGACTGGCATCTGATTATGCAACAGAAACATTTCAGGCCAGAAAGGAGTGGTGTGAAATATCCAAGGTGATGAAAAGCAAAGACGTATATCCAAGGCTACTTTACCAAGTGAGGCTATCATTTAAAATTGAAGAAAAAATAAGGAGCTTTCCAGAAAAGAAAAGGCTAAAGGACTTTGTTAACACCAAGCCAGTACTGCAAGAAATGTTAAAGGACTCGCTTTAAGAAGAAGAAAAATAGAAAGAAAAAAAAAAAAGAGGAAAACAGTTTAATAATAATATGGCACTAAATACATATCTATCAACAATCCCCTGAAATATACATGGCTTAAATGCTCCAACCAAAAGACAGAGGGTAGCTGAATGGATAAGAAAACAAGACCCATATATATGCTGCCTCCTAGAGACACATCTCACATCAAAAATACACACAGACTAAAAGTAAAGGGTTGGAAAAAGATATTTCATGAAAATGGAAAAGAAAAAAGCTGGGGTAGCAGTAATTATATCCAACAAAATAGACTTAAAAATCAAAGCCATGTAAGAGACAAGGATACTACATAATGATAAGGTAATGATCCAACAAGGGGATATACCCTAGCAAACACTTATGCTCCCAACATAGAGACACCTAAATATGTAAAGCAAATCTTGATGGACATAAAGGGAGAGACGACATAAATATACTCATAGTTGGGGATTTTAACACACCATTGACTTCAATGGATAGCTCTTCCAGACAGAAAATCAATAAGGAGGCAGCAGCCTTAAATGACACAGTAGACCAAGTGGATTTAATTGATATCTTCAGAGCATTTCACCCCAAAGCGGCAGAATATACATACTTTTTCAACTGCACATGGAACGTTTTCTAGGACATATCACCTGTTGGGACCCAAAAGAAGTCTCAATAAATTTAAGAAGATTGAAATCTTATCAGCATGTTCTCTAGCCACAATGCTTTTAAACTAGAAATCAGTCACAAGAACATTGAAAAACATGCAAAAGCATGGAAGTTAAATGTCATATTATTAAACAATGAATGGGTCAACAACAAGATCAAGGACGAAATCAAAGCTACCCAGAAACATATGGAAATGAGGACACAATAATCCAAAATCTGTGGTATACTGAGAAAGAAATCCTAAGAGGGAAAGTCTTATAAATATAGGCCTGTCTCCACTACCCCCCAAAAAAGAAAGAAAAAGTTCAAATAAACAATCTAAATTCTCACATAAAGTAACTTGAAAAAGAACAAACAAACAAAAGCCCAAGGTGAGTAGAATGAAGGAAATAATAAAGATCAGAGCAGAAATAAATGGACTCTAAAAAAAACAAAAGATCAATGAATCCAAGAGCTGGTCCTTTGATAAGATAAACAAGATTGACAAACTTTTAATCAGACTCATCAAGAAAAAAAGAGAGAGAATCCAAATACATAAAATCAGAAACGAAAGAGAAGAAATAACCTGACACCAAAGAAATACAAAGGATTGTAAGAAAATCTTGTGAACAATTATATACTAACACACTGGACAACCTGGATGAAATGGATAAATTCCTAGAAACATACAATTTTTCAAAACTCAATCAGGAAGAATCAGAGAATCTGAGTAGACAGATTACATCTAATGAAATTGAAGCAGTAATCAAAAATCTCCCAACAAACAAAAGCCCTGGACCAAATGGCTTCACAGGTGAAGTTTACCAAGCTTTCTGAAAAGAGCTAACACCTCTCCTTCTCAAACTATTTCATAAAATTCAAGAAGAGGGAATTCCTCCAAACTCACTTTACGAGGCCAGCATTTTACTAATTTCAAAACTAGATAATACACTATAAAGAAAGAAAATTATAGGCCAATATCCCTGATAAACACAGATGTTAAGGTCCTTAACAAAATATTAGCAAACCAAATACAGCAATGTATCAAAAAGATCATACACCATGATCAAGTGGGATTTATTCTGGGAATGCAAGGTTGTGTTGGGATCCCGGCATCAGCAAAACAATAGCACTGCGCATGTGCAACAGCCCTGTCGCCAATAAGCTCCCTGTTGCCCATAAAAGGCATATAGCCCCTAGAGCAACAGGACCAATCAGTAAGACCCACGACTCCACCGAGCTTCTCCAGCAACGCCCCTCAGCCAACCAGTACATATACCCGCGATCCTTAAATAAAATTTGCAGCTTGATCAGAATCTTGTCTTGCTGCCATTCTTC
>PVJI01028941.1:0-15880 GCA_004026765.1 Micronycteris hirsuta
ATAGACACAAAATAAGTTCCAGAGGGTTCCAAGATTTAAACACAACAAATGAAATAATAAGTATACTGGAAAACACAGTGGGAGAATTTCACATCTCAAAGAAGTGGCATTATGAGTAATAGGTATGTTTAAGTAACTCAGGTCTAAAAACATTTCAGAAATAGGAAGACAAGATAAAACTAAACAAAACTAACTAAATAAAAAATACTGAGAAAACCTACAATCTTTTATTCTTTTTGCATAAAAATAAGATATCAAATTTGAGGACGGGTCTGCAGAGCAGGGTTAGTCTAAGTGCTCCTGGCTTTCACGGGATAAAATGGGAAGAGTGTCTCTGGTCCTTAGCTCGTTTTGTGCACGTAAACATAATTTGATTTCCATGGACTGGAAGTGAGCCAACTAACTAATTATGACTGTGAAACTGCATAAAAGGAAACCTCACTAAAGGGGAGTTGGGGGTCACGGGGGGGGGGGGGTGCTGCACATAGCACCACCCGGGGTCAATTACAGGAAACATTGTCTGTCACAGGCCCCAACGTGAAGATGTACCGTGTGCTCCCAGGAGAAACCGACTCCCCAGCAACTCAGCCAGAGAGAAGCCATCATCACCGTCAACTGATGCTTTTCTGCACTGCACTTTTGTTTGAAATGACCCCTCCCAACTTCCTCCTTTCTCCCTGTAAAGTAACCATCCTCTCCTTTACTCGTGGAGCTTGCCTATGAATTTTGCTACAGCTTGCTTTTCCTAAATTGCATTTTTTTTTACTGTTCCTGAATAAACCCCTTATCTGTTGGTAAAATTAACGACTGCTGTATTTTAAAGGCCAACATAGTTTGGTGGCCCGTATGGGGACCCAGAGGACTCCTGAAATCTCTGCGGCTGATGAGCAAGCAGAAGCAGTGTCCTTGCTCTGAAAGACTCGGAGAAGGGTCCTTTGGTGCAGATCATTTTGAGAACAGCCATCCAGAAATATCATCCTCATGTCCTCTGATCCAGAAATTTCACTTTTCAAAATTTTCCCCTAGTAGCCCTGGCCTGGTAGCTCAGTTGGTTAGTGTCCTGCCTGTATTCCAAGCTGGTCAGTTTGTTCTCCGGTCAGGGCACATACAAGAAACAACCAATGAATGAATACATAAGTGGAACAACTCTCTCTCTCTCAAATTAATAAATGAAAAGAAAAGCATAAAAAATTTCCCCCCAGTTATGCTTCCCTGTGTATGAAATGAAGTATGTTTAATATATTTTATCCAACACTTATCTAATAACATAATTTTAGTATATATCTTACTAAATTATCTTCAGTATATATCTTACTAAATACTAATATATCTCACATATTAAGTTACATAGTCAGTAGAAGAGAATTTATTAAATTATGGTTCTTCACACAAATATTATAGAACATTAAAAATGGGTGAGGATATATGATATGTAATTAAAGAAACAGAACCTAATAAGGTGGTTCTAATGGATTTTAAGAGGGAATAGTTTCTAAGTAATGTTCTTATGTGAGAAAAGTGTCCTGCAAAACAAATTGTGTCCAAAAAAAAGGCAGAAGACATGTGCTGAAAGGAGACGCAGGGACTAGTCACAGGGATCAGAGTCTGGGCATCGTGCAGGGGAAAACTTGCTTTTCCTTCATGTCATTTGGAATGTTGTATTATTTGTTTTCTCCTTTGCTTAAAATAAGCCTATCTTCATATGTTTTTTGTAGGTAAAAGAATGGATGAGAAGTAGTTGGTTCTATATGTGTGTGCATTTAAAAATGACTCAACAAGAACTCTGCACACACTCATTACATCCAGTGGCCCACGCTGCCTTCCTTATCCGAAGAGCACCTTGACCACCCGAAGTGTCTGATCTGCATCCTAAACTCCATTCCAGCAGGAACATTTCCATAGTGCAAAATATACTGTGTCACACAGTTACTGTTTGTGTGAGAGATAAAAACCATTTATCTTCAAAACAATGAATTCTATATTTAATTACTGGATCCAAGGTCGTTTATAGAAATGCTATTAAGAATATTTAAAAAAATAAATAAATAACCCCGGCTGCTGTATTGAGTGGATTGAGTGGATGGGAACCAGAGGGTCCCGGTTCGATTCCCAGTCGGGGCACATGCCTGGGTTGCAGGCCAGGTCCCCAGTGAGGGCCATGTGAAAGGCAACCATACATTGCTCTTTCTCCCTCCCTTCTCCTCTCTCTAAAAATAAATAAATAAAACCTTAAAAAAAAAAAAAAGAATATTATAGGCCCTGACTAATGTGGTTCAGCTTCTATGTGTGGCATCTGGTAACTAGGGTTCATTGTCCAGCTCCAACTCTGGAGTCTGGCTGTGGGGTCTTGGTTATGGATCTGGGTCCTGTCTCTGAGGTCTGTGGCCTGGGTTTGAATCTATTTGGCTATGGGTCTCGGATCCGGGGTCTCTTTGGGTGTTGCTTTGGGGTCTCTGGGTTTGTGTGTGGGGTCCATGTGCATTTCTATAAATTTATAGTCGTTGGCTCCAAGTCAATGCCAAGAGGAGTCCGAGAGTTCGGGTGTGGTGAAGAAGGAAACTTCAGTGAAAATACCTCAATTTTAATACACAACAGCTATGAATACAGAATGGTTGTTAAGAAGCTCAGTATCGGCCCTGGCTGGTGTGGCTCAGTGGACTGAGCACCAGCCTGCAAACTGAAAGGTCACTGGTTCCATTCCCAGTCAGGACACATGCCTGGGTTGCAGGCCAGGTCCCCCATTGGGGGCATGCGAAAGGTTACCAATCAGGGTTTCTCTCACACATCAATGTTTCTCTCCCTCTCTTCTTCCCTCCCTTTCTCTCTCTCTAAAAATAAATAAAAATAAAAGATATTTAAAAAAAGAAGAAGCTCAGTATCATTACAGGTGAATTATGAAGCAGCACACTGTGTATCTGTTGGAATAAATGTAATAATTGTAAACCCAGGGGACATACTGTGACCCCCCCCCCGCCACATATTAGTAAAACTTATTCTGTTTGTAGAGTTTATAATCTGTAACTAACACACTTTGTAACTTCTTCGTACCCTGCGTTTCCTACCACATTGCTTAGTGCGCCCAAAATAAATGCTTTGATCAGCCTCTGTAATCTCGCTTTGCTTCACCGGCAGGAAACACAGCCCACTTAGACCCCATTAGACCCTGTCTCGGGAGAGCAGGCAAGGAAATCTTATCTGTTCCCTGGAACAGCTGCTTCTGTGAACCCGCTTATGCCATGACGCCCCAAATGATATATGCTTCTGCATCCCTATGAAACCTTATCTGTTCCCTGTAACCACTCTGCTTTTCGCTTCTGTGAACCTGCTTATGCTATGACACCCCAATGATATATGCCTCAGAATTCCTATAGAGTCTCCACATTCCTATAGAATATATAAGCCAGTCCCTGCCTCAGACCGGCGCTCAGAATCTGGGGACTGCCCCCCCTTTGAGCCCGTGCACGTAATAAAGCATCGTACTGCGCCACATCTTTGTACGTGTGTGAGTTAATTTTCCGCAACATATCAACTCAACAGTGCTGCTGCTTCTTGGTTATGGAGCATCAGGGCTGTGAGGAGGCCCTGACGTGAGGCAGCCCTGGGGCAAACTCCCTCTCTGGCTGTGCTGCTTAGGGCATCTCAGCTCATCTGCCTGACTTCTTGTCTAGACCGTCATTTCCTCTTTGCTCGGCTGCATTTGCACATGAAGAAGTACAAATTGGAAGAGGAGCCCCTCTGAAAGAGGAGATCAGGCTGGGTGAGTAAAGAAAAGGCCTCTGGTGTTGTCACCACAGCAGACTAGATTACTATTATTTTAAAATTATGCCACGTTTTCCTTTAGTACTTTTTAAACACAAACTAAGATGGTCTTTTTTTGTTGTTGTTGTCGCTTACTTAAATTATATAGAAAAATAAAAATAATTGAAAATTCTACCCACACAGGTAATAACTGCTATTATATTAAGTATACATATTTCTAAATAAGGTGGGGGTGTGTGGGGTGGGACGGGTGGAGGCGAAAGGGATAAATTGGGAAAGTAATGTAATAACAATAAAAAATCGTTTTATGAAAAAAAAAGTATATTCCCTTCCAGACATCACTACTCGCACATTTCCATTCTTCCCTTTTTCTGGATTTAATTTATTACTCCAGGTTTGTAATATAATGCAAAATTTGAGAATTTTCAGGCTTTCTCCCTAACGTGTGGATTTATCTATAGATTTTCCAAGAGTGTTTTTTCTGTACTATTTTTATTATCATTCAGTTCAAGTGATTTTTAAAGTGCAATTGTAATTTAATTTTCGGGTTATTTAGAATTGTATTTTATAATTTTTACATATAGGGACTTTCTAGTTATCTTTTATTACTGATTGCTAGATTAGCTGCAATGAGAGCAAGAAACATACTTTATATAATTTCAATCCTTTGATATATTTTTTGAAACTCGCTCCATAGTACAGTATGGTTAATGTAAAAAAAAAAAAAAAACACAAAAATTCCAAGCGTGGTTCTCTGCTGCCATCTCTTGTTCATTTTGGGAATAACACCTTAGTGAAGGTCAGCAAGAAAAGTGGTTGATTCTGGTGGAATGTCAATGACTGGTGATGGCAATGGTATTTAGAGATACATTTTAAAATGTCTAAATGTATGGACTGCCCAGTTACCTTGTGACTGGTTTCCAGATTATGGCAAAGGAAGCAATAGACATGTTTTATGTGCCATTTGTTGAAACCTGCTGTATACTATAGTAGAGTCAGGTTTTTAGAAGTTCCAAGTGTGCCTGAAAATCTTTTGTCATTTGCTTTGTTTGTTGCAGCTTCCTTAAACTATGAGAAAGTAAAATCTATTTAAAATAAATTTTAAACCAAGAGGTTAAAAAAAGTAAAACCGCTCTCCTTTTATACGTAAAAATCAAAGGGACCATCTGGCCAAGCCACTAATTTGTGTCCCAAATGTGCATCTCTGCTGCCATCTCGTGGGATTTTTGGGGAGTAACATCTTAGTATAGGTCCGCAGGAAAAGTGGTTGATTATAGTGGAATATCAGTGACTGTTGATTGTTTTTTTAATACTGTTTTGAGGCATAAGTCTCAGGTGCCAATGTTAGTGACCCGTTCCTTGGGACCACTTTTTATGAGCACATCACCTAGACCAGACACCGGATTTGGGGGTGCACCATTGGTTCTTTCCTTTGATTATATCTTTAAATTACTCTTTGTGTATATAAAAGATATTTATTTCTGCATGTTATTTACCACACAATTTACTAAGTTGTATTATTTATAATAACCTTAAGGTGATATTCATGAGTTGTCAAGGTAACTAAGATATCATGCAATAATAAAATTACGCCAGTTTAGCTGTTTAAAACCTGAAAAAATAGTAAAAGCTTGGAATAAAACATGAAGACATGAAGAGTTAAAAATGTGTTAGTTGTAAGTTCATTAATAATTAATAATACAGTATTATGATTCTTAGCATTGTAAATGAGTTCAGGACCTGGAGCGCTGGCGTTGTAGAAATCAGAAGTATTTTGTAAGTGTAGAGAACAGGGAAACTGAGGCAAATATGTTTTACTAGCTAGGAGGAACTAAGAGATTAGCCCACTAGGATGTTTACCCAAGTCAGAAAGAACACCCTGACCCTGGGACGAACTACCTCGCCAGCCGCATGTTTATGTAAAAGTGCTGTTCGTGCAAGAGTGACTGTTTTTTTGTTTTTTGTTTTTATTTTGTATTAACAGCTGTGTACCCCCCATTCCCACGTGCGGTCTCTGTAAGCCAATAGCTAACTGCTAACTCTGCTTCTGTACAACGCTTGCTTGCTCGCGCCAAAACTCCCTATATAAGCCCCCAGTTGTAAGCGCCAGGTGCGACTCTTGTCTGCAGCCCCTGTGGGTACTGTGTCTCTGGACATTCTGAGAGTTCATCCCTGCGCAGGTAAAGATTTGGCCAATAAAGTAGTATTTCTAAGCCCAGAAAGTCTCTAGTATTTGTACTCGCGATCGTGGGATATAACAGTAAGTAAAATTGTGCCCCTTGTAATTTGTGTGAGGAACTCACAATATGGCAAAGGTCCACATTTTCAAAGCGGAGAACATTAGATAGTGAATTCCGGAATGTAAAAGAGTAAGATTTTAGATTCTAAGTAATTTTAAGAAACAATTATGGAAGAGTGATTTATGGGCAAAGAAAAGAGACAGTGACCCTCAGTGCTGTGGTTTATCACAGTGGGATTCAGTCTCCGAAGTCAACAGATCTCCCTTTGCCTCCTGAACCTCTCCAGATGTCTTCTCAGCCTAGGACACTTCTCCCCAGTATTTGCAAGGTGACCGGCATTTTTTCTTCTTTAAGTTTCAACTTCCATGCCGCCTGTTCCAAGAAAGGCAGCTTTTCAGATCTAGGGTGCAAAGGGACATGCTGTTTGTATTCTAATGGACTCTTCAGGATACAGAGCAGGGTTTCTCATTCTCAGCACTGTGGACCTTTTTGGGCACATAATTCATTCTCCTGGGGGATTGTCCTCTGCATTGTAGGTGCTTATTTGCAGCCGATGCCTCTACTCACTGCACAGGGATAACACCGTCCCTTCCCCTCCCCTCAGGACAATTTAAACTGGCTCAGCACTTTGCCTAAAGTCCCCTTGGGGGCAAAAACCACCTTTGGTTTGGTTACTTCCCTTTAATGTCATTCGAAACTGTTTTGTTAGACAGTATCATGACAGCTGTCATATCCCCGTGGGATAAAAAAAATCTCATCACAACCGGTGAATGTGTGTGTGGCCCTTTTCTCACTGAAGACGAGTGAACATGAGGAACATTTTCAGCCCCTTAGGCTGTGTCATTTCAAGAAAGGTACAAGTGAAACTGTAAAGCTAGAAAAGATGCTTGGTGTGTCTGGAGTAGATGCTGAGACTGATGGAACGTGTGAAAAGTGGATTGTAAAGATTCACGTGGGAGGTTTCTCATGCGCAGTTGCCCCACAGGTAGTCAGACCAGGTGCAGTGGAGAGCCGTCCAGGGCAGACGTCAACAGAGGACAGATCACATGATGGCACACGGGAGGCGGGCAACACACTCAAAGTATCCTAACCAAGTGTCGAAAAGCATTTGCAGCAGCTTGGTTATGTTCATCTTTTTGACGCTTGGGTTCCACAGAAGTCAAGTGGGGTGGTGGAGGGCTCTTCTTACAAGGGGTTCTCTACTGAAACATAAGGGAAACATTCCATTTCCAAGACAAATTGTGAGGGGATGAACCGTTGATATTTGAGAATAATGTGGAACAGGAGATATTGAGGGAAGCACAGGAACCACCAGCAGCCCCTTCAAAGGCTGGTCTTCATCCAAAGGAGGTGATGTTGCGTCTGTGGTGGATTCCTGAGGGAGTCCTGCAGTGGGAGCTCCTTGCAGAAACCCAGCGGACTTCTCCCAACAATTACTGAACCCTGCTAGACCAAGTGGAAGGCACCTGAAGGAAAATGTCCAGAATTTGTCAGAGAAGACGGGGAAGCTTCAGGAGAAGGCAGAAGCGCCCACGTTTCTCTTTGGTGACCAGGGGAAAACTGTTCCAGCCCGGCTGGGCAGTCATTATTCATCCACAGTACTCACCAGAGCTTGCACCTCTGCATGGCCCTTTAGTTCAGTCTCTGTGAAATTGTCTTATTGGAGAGAATTGCCCATTCCCTGGAAGACTGCAGAAGACACCTGGAAGAGTTCTTTGCTCTGAAAAATAATAATGTTTTAGGACGATGGAATGGTGAAGTGGCAGAGGGCAGTGGAACAAAACGGTGACAACGTTGTCCAGTAGTTGTTCAGTCATGTTGTCTGGGGGAAAATGAAAACTGTCCCTGTCATGGCAGCTGATGGTAAAAAGCGAACAAAATTTTTGGCCAGGCCAATAGTATGCTATGTGTTCCAAATGTTGGTATTTGTTGCCTTCTCGTGGCCATTTTTAGGAATGACACCTCAGTGCAGGTCAGCAGGAAAAGTGGTCGATATCCGTGGAATTTCAATGACTTTTGGTGGCAGGGGTATTTAGAAGTGCATTTGAAAACGTCTAAATGTCAGGGCTGTCCAGCTACCTTGTCACTGGTTTCCAGATTAACGGCCAAGAGAGCAATAAGCGTGTTTTCTGTGACATTTCTTGATTCTGGCTGTGTAGTGTGATAGAGTCGGGTTTCTACAAGTTCTAGGTGTGCTTGGAAATCGTTTGTAATTTGCCTGTTGCAGAATGCTTAAACAACGAGGAGGTAAAATTTCTTTAAAATTCTCTACCAAGAGGTAAAAAAAAAATCAAGTAAAATTCAAGCACTTTCATTTTCTGTACATCCCCCTCCGGACATGTTTATGGGCTCATTTACTCAACTTTGCCTAGAGTGCGTTTACTGTTTTAGGTTCATCTTATGGGTAAGAAGCAAAGGAACCTTTGTGTGAAGCCAATAGTAGAGCGTGTGTTCCAACTGTTGGTCTCTGCTGCCATCTCGTGGTCATTTTGGGGAATGACACCTCAGTGCCGGTCAGCAGGAAAAGTGGTTGCTTCCAGTGGAACATCAATGACTTTGGGTGGCAGTGCTATTTACAAGTGCATTCGAAAACATCTAAATTTCAGGGCCGTCCAGTTACCTTGTGACTGGCTTTCAGGTTGAGGGCAAAGGGAGCGATGAACGTGTTTTATGTGACATTTCTCAGAACTGGCTTTGTAGCATAGTAGCAACAGTCTTTGACAACTTTCAGGTGTACTCGAAATTCGTTTGTCTTTGCTTTGTTGCAGCTTCCTTAAACAACGTGGAGGTAGAATCTATACATAATTCTGCACCAAGAGGTGCAGAAAAAAAGCAAAGTAAAATATCAGCGCTATCGGTGTATGTACGCCTGTTTCCTTCACGTTGCCTGGACTTCCTTTTCCATTTTCAGTTCCTCCTACATGTGCAAACCTTGTACATTTCCAGCTTGTGTTTCTAACCTGTGCATCGAAGGGTGAAGATTTCTTTATCAAGAATTGGTAACTAGCATCTTTAGCATCATTCGGGTCAAGTTATCATGTAATTCAAACGGTGGTTCATTTTGGAGCTTCTGTAGGAGTCTATTTCAGAAGTCCTGAACAGCAGGACTGTCTATTTATCCATGCTCTCTGAGTACTAGGCTAAATGCTATGGGAGCAGAAAATGTACTGTATACGATTTTGAGGCTGCGATGCTGGTTGAACCTTGCCTTAAATCGGGTTGGCCAAAAGGTCTGTTCGGCGGAAACGTCCATTTGGCCAATAAGTCCATTAGGCTAAAAAGTCAGTTCAGCCAAAAGTCAGTTCAGCCTGCAACTGAACTTCCATTTCCACACCTCCACCCCATCACCTGTCTCTGGTCACCCATACTTGCCCTTAACATCATTGAAAACCATTTCATTAGACTTATTGTGACGGGTACTGTATCAGCGTGTGATAAAACTCATCACAACTGGTGAATGTGTGTGTGGTGGCCCTTTTCACAGTGAACACATGTGAACGTAAGCAACATTTTTGCCCACTTAACCTTGTAATTTCTAGAAAGGCACAAGCACAACTGTAAGGTAAGAAAAGAACTATGGAGAAGATACTGTGAGTGACGGAACATGTCCAAAGTGGATTGGGAAGTTTGATGCTGGAGATTTCTCGGGTGCAGTTGCTGCACAGGTAGGTAGACCACTTGCAGTGGAGAGCCATCCAGGGCATACATGAACTGAGGACAGACCATGTTGTGGCACATGGAAGACAGGTGACATACTCAAAGTATTTAAATCATGCATGGGGAATCATTTGTACCAGCACAGTTACATGAGTCTGTTTTAAGTTTTGGTTTCACAGAAGTTAAGTGGGGTGGATGGAGGTGGGATTACACCCTTCTTGTCCACATTTCCACAGGAGATTCTCTAATGAAACATAGGGAAAATGTTTCATTTCCAAGACAAGTTGTGAGGAGGAGGGAAAACTGTTGATATTTTATAGTAATGTGGAATGGGAGAGATCGCGGGCATAGGAAGGGAGCCACCACCAGCCCCTCCAAAGGAGGATCTTCAGCCTTGGCCGGTGTGGCTCAGTGGATTGAGTGCCCACCTGCAAACAAAAGAGTTACAGGTTGGATTCCCAGTCAGGACACATCCCAGTCAGGTTTGATTCAGGCCAGGTCCCCAGTAGGGGGTGCGCAAGAGGCAATGACTCACTGATGTTTCTCTCTCTCCCTCCCTATCCCTCCCTCTAAAAATAAATAAATGCAATCCAAAAAAAAAAAAAAAATAGAAAGAGAATATTTTTAAAAAGAAAAGGAGGATCTTCATCCAAAGTATGTGGTAGTGTGTATATGGTGTGTTCGGGAGGGAGTACTTTAGTAGAATACGCTTGCGGAAATCCAGTGGGTTACTTGCCAGAGGTATGGCTCCCGATTAGACCAACTGAAAGCACCACTCCAGGGAGAGTCCAGAATTTGCCAGCAGAATACATGGAAGCTTCTGGATAAGGTGAGGGTGTATGTTTCCCTTTGGTGACCAGGCCAAAATGGTCCCAGCCTGGCTGCACAGTCGTGATTTGTCCGCAGTACTCAGCAGACCTTGCAACTTCAAATGGCTGTTTATTTAGTTCAGTCTTTCTGAATTTCTCTTAATGGAGAGAAATGTCTATTCCCTGGAAGACTGCAGAAGGCACCTGGAAGAGTTCTTTGTTCCAGAAGATAACAATGTTTTGGGAAGATGGAATGGCGAAGTTGCCTGAAAGATGGCAGAGGGCAGTTGAACAAAACTTTGGAACCGTATTTCAGTCATGTTGTTGGGGGAAAATGAAAATTGCATCTCACGGTAAAAACGAAAGGAACGTTTTGGGAGAGATCAAAGTACCTGTGTTCCAAATGTGCATCTCTGCTGCTTCCTTGTGGCCATTTTGGGGAATGACACCTTAGTGCATGTCAGCAGGAAAATTGGTTGATTCCAGTGACTTTTGACAGCAATGTTAATTACAAGTGCATTTCAAAACATCTAAATGTGAGGATTGTCAGGTTACTTTGTGATTGGTTTCTATATTAAGGGCAAAGGGAGCGCTGAACGTGTGTTATGTGACATTTGTTGGAAGTGGCTTTTAGCATAGTAGAGTCAGCTTTTTACAAGGTCTAAGTATGTTTGAAAATTTGTTGTAATTTGCCTTGTGTGTTGCAGCTTCTTTAAACAAGGGGAAAAATAAAATGTATTCAAAATCCCCCACTCAGAGGTAAAATAAAATAAAATAAAATAAAATAAAATAAATTGCTATCATTTTCTGTACGTGCCCTTCTGGACATGTCTCGAGGCACGTTTCCTATAGTGTGTTTTGGCTACATTTACTCTTTTCGGTTCTTCAAATGAGTGCAACTCTTGTACAATTTGAGGTTTTGTGCCTAACACGCGTGTTTAAGGGTGCAGATTTTGTTGTCAAGTTTAGGTGTGGAGTACATTTAGCATCATTCAGTTCAAACTATTTTGTAACTCACATGGTGGTTCATTTTGGAGGTTCTGTAGAAGTCTATTTGAGAAATACCAAGCAGGAGAACTTCCCAGTCACCCATTTTCAGTGAATTCTAGTTTAAGTGCCGCGAAAGCAAAACACATACTGTAATTGATTTCAATGGTGCGATTCTGGTTGAAGCTTTCTTTATACTCGGTTGGCCCTAACATCAGTTCGGCCCCCCACCACCCTCGCCATCCTGCCCCTTCATGTGACTCTGGATTGCGTACTTGTCTTTAACTTCATTTGAAATTCTTCTGTTAGACGGTATCATGACAGATGCCATACCAGCATGCATTTATTTTTTAAAAGACTTTTATTATTTATTTTATTTTTAGAGAGAGGGGAAGGAGAAAGAGAGGGAGAGAAACAGCAATGTGTGGTTGCCTCTCACATGGCCCTCGCTGGGGACCTGGCCTGTAACTCAGGCATGTGCCCCGACAGGGAATCGAACCGGGACTACTTGGTTTCCAGCCCGCGCTCAATCCACTGAGCTACACCAGCCAGTCCCAGCATGCGTTTAAAGAAAAAACTCATCAAAACCATTGAGTGATTTTGTGGCCATTTTCATCCCACAGATGGATGAACATAAGGAACACTTCTGGCGCATTGGGCTCTGTCATTTCAAGAAAGGTGAAAGCACCACTGGAATGCAAAAAGAAAGATTTGTAGTGTTGGGTGGAGAAGGCGCTGTAGGTGATGAAATGTGTCAGAAGTGGTTTGCAAAGTTTCATGCCCAAGATTTCTCGCAAAAAGGTGCCGGATGGGTCTGGCAGACCATTTGCCGTTCAGAGCCATCGAGTCCAGATGTTAACTGAGGACAGACCACGTTATGCCATGCTGGAGACAGGTGACATACTCAAAGTATCCAAATTGAGTGTCGAAAATAATTTGCACCAGCCTGATCATATGTGAATCACTTTGACGTTTGGGTTCCACAGAAGTTAAGCCGGGGATGGGGAGTGCTTTCCTGACCTCACATGCGGTTCTCTACAGAAACATAAGGAAACCATTCTGCTTGCAAGCAAATTGTGGCTGGGGGTATGAACCGTTGAAATTTGAGAATAATGTGGAACAGGAGAGATGGTGGGCAAATGAAGGAACCACCCGTAGCAGCTCCTCCACAGGGTGGTCTTCATCCAAAGGAGGTGATGTTGCCTATGTAGTGATACCAGAGTCCTGTAGGGGAGCTCCTTGGGGAAATTAACAATACGTGCTGCACCATCACACAAACTTCAATACTGCCTGTTGGAAAGAGTTGATGCAGAAGACGGGAAAGCTTCAGGATGAGGTGGGAGCACACGTTTCTCTTTGGTGACCAGGCAGAAAACGGTTCCAGCCTGGCTGCACAGTCGTGATTCATCCACAGTGCTCACCAGACCTTGCACCTTCACATGGCCGTTAAGTTCGGTTTTCTGAATTTCTCTTAGTGGAGAGAAATTTCTATTCCCCTGAAGCCTATAGATGGCACCTGGAAGAGCTCTCAAGGTAACTGTGTTGTCCCACAGTAACAACACAGCACTGTTACTGTGCTGTCCCACAACACAACACAGTAACAACACAGCACTGTTACTGTGCTGTCCCACAACACAACACAACACAACACAGTAACAACACAGCACTGTTACTGTGTTGTCCCACAGTAACACAGTAACACAGTAACAGTGCTGTGGGACAGAGCAAGGGCCGGGGACACCCAACGATATCCCAACCCTGCACCAGGTTCGTTATGCTCGCTGTCAGTGGAAAGATGTCTCTCAATGCCAGAGACTTGTGAAAAGGAAAGGAATTGTTTATTTACAAGTTATACAGCTTGGAGTAATGACTTAATGTCTCCTTTAAAATACTGAAGTTTGCCCTGGCTGGTGTAGCTCAGTGGATTGAGCGTGGGCTGGGAACCAGAGGGTCCTGGTTTGATTCCCCGCCAGGGCACATGCCTGGGTTGTGGGCCGGGTCCCCAGTGAGAGCCATGTGAGAGGCAACCATACATTGCTGTTTCTCTCTCTCTCTCTGTATCCCTCCCTTCCCCTCTCTCTAAAATAAATAAATAAAATCTTTAAAAAAATAAAATAAAATACTAAACTTCTTTGGAATACCCACAAACACACACAGTCCTCCCCTTGCCCAGTCCAGGGTAGCGTATCTCAGGAAAAGAAGTAGAAGTCCGTGATTAAGGCAGATCCTCAGTTCCGACACCATCTGCTGTGTCGCCACTGTGATCTCCAGTTATTCCAAAACCCCAGTTAATCCAAAACCATGTGGCACCTCCTTATGGCCCACCAGCAAGGGTCCTTTCATCCTTTTTCTTCCAGGCAAAGTCTCTCCTGCTTCCTAGGCCATGTGGCAAAAGGAGCCAGCCAAAGCCACATGGTCCTCCCTCTGTCTCTCAGGCCGAGGGGTTCCCACTCCTCCAAAGCCTCGTGGTCCAGAGTGAGTTATGGCTGCCATGTCTCTCCTGCATTCTTCAGAACTGCTAAGAGAGAGAGCTCTGCATTGCTGCTACATCTTGCTTCCCAGCTTCATAAGCTGCGTGGCAAAGGGAGCCCCAAAGCCTCAGGGTTCTCCCCTCTTGCCAAAAGCCATGTGTTCCTCCCTTCCAAGTTACATCTTGTGTGTCACTTGCATCCCCTTCGCTCAAAGCAGGGCCACAGCTATTTAACATATCTATGAAACCAGTTAAATGTTATAGATATGCTAAATGACCATGCCAGAGGTTGGCTGCAATGCTGCTGCTATACAAAAGAGCTCTGTATGGTCCTGCTCCAGGAATCCCATCCCCCGACCCCCAGTTCAGACTTGTGCGGGTGAGGACATCCTATATATATTTTTATAATATTTCCTGGACACCACGAGTTCTGGACCCCACTACAAATCCCTATTTGGGCCCATTTCTTGGCTGCACCCTGTTACAGGACGATGGGAAGTTGCCTGAAAGATGGCAGAGGGTAGTGGAACTGAATGGCGATGACGTTGTGCAGTCACAGTTTTGGGGGAAAATGAAAAGCATGCCCGTCATTGCATCTTGCAGTAAAAAAGGGAAAGAACATTTCAGACAAGCTGTTAATGGGATATGCATTGCCTCTGTCGTTCTCTGCTGCCATCTCGTGGCCATTTTTGGAAATGACACCTTAGTGCAGGTCAGCAGGAAAAGCGGTTGAATCCAGTGGGAATATCATTGACTTTTCATACTAGTGTAATTTAGAAGCGCAGTTGAATACATCCACATGTCAGAACTGTGCAGGCACTTTGCGACCGGTCTCCAGATATCGGCCAAGGGAGCAATAGCGTGTTTTCTGTGATGTTTCTTGGAACTGGCTTTGTAGCGTAATAGAGGCAGGCTTCTACAAGTGCCAAATTTGCTTGAAAATCTTTTGTAATTTGCTTTTTCCATTGCAGCTTCCTTAAATAACACAGAGTGCAAATTTATTTGAAATTCTCCCTCAAGAGGTTAAAAAAGTAAAGTAAAATACAAACGTTCTCATTTTATGTACGTTCCCCTCAGGGCACGTCTGTGGGCTTGTTTCCTCCACTTTGCCTAGATTTCGTTTACTATTTTAGGTTCCTTGTACGGGTGCAAAATGTGTGCATTTCCAGCGTCTGTTTCTAAGCTGTGCATTCAAGGGTGAAGATTTCTTTCTCAAGTTTTGGTACGGAGCATTTTTCCCATCAGTCATGTTTACTTATTTTTTTTTTAATTATTTATATTTTTAAATGTTCATACTTTTATTTATTTTTTTAAAGTTTTTAAATTGATTATACTATTACAGTTTCCCCAATTTCCCCCCTTTTATGCCTCCTCTGCCCCACATCCCTCCTCTGCCCCTCAGCATTCCTCCCCCCTTAGTTCATGTCCGTGGGTTGAACATGTATGTTCTTTGAGTTCTCTGTTTTCTCATTTTTATCTCTCCCTATCTATGTTATGCCTACTAATTATTCTTCTTCCCCATACCTTTTCTCCCCTATTCCTCCTTTCCCCCTCCCCTCTGAAATTCCTCCATGTGATGTCCATTTCTCTGATTCTGTTCCTGTTCTAGCTGTTTGCTTAGTTTCTGTTTTTGTTGGTTTTCTTTTTTTTCTGGTTCATTTGTTGATAGTTGTGTTTGTTGTCATTTTACTTTTCATAGTTTTGGATCTTCTTCAATTTCTTAGATAAGTCTCTTTAACATGTCATGGAAGAAGGGCTTGGTGATGATGAACTCCTTTAACTGGACCTTGTCTGGGAAGCACTTTATCTGCCCTTCCATTCTAAATGATAGCTTTGCTAGAGTCATCTTGGATGTAGGTCCTTGCCTTTCATGACTTGGGATACTTCTTTCCAGCCCCTTCTTGCCTGCAAGGTTTCTTTTGAGAAATCAGCTGATATCCTTATGGGCACTCCTTTGT
>PVJI01028942.1:0-15877 GCA_004026765.1 Micronycteris hirsuta
AGGAGCTTATACCCTTTGCAACAGCATGGATGGAACTGGAGAGCATTATGCTAAGTGAAGTAAGCCAGGCGGTGAGGGACAAATACCATATGATCTCACCTTTAACCGGATCATAACCAACAAAAGCAGAAAGCAAGCAAAACATAACCAGAGACATTGAAATTAAGAACAGTCTAACAATAGACAGGGGAGAGGGGGGGAGGGGACAATGGGGAGAAGGGTTTTCAGGAATCACTGTAGAGGACACATGGACAGAAGTAAGGTGGAGGAGGGAAGCTGTGGGGGGAGGGGCTGAAGGGGAGGGGAGGGTAGGAGGGGAGAGGATGCAAATAACTGTAATTGAACAAAAATAAAATAAAATTTAAAAAAAGTTATACCATGTCCTGTGGAATGTGGCCATTAACATCAAAGCCTTATTCATGTTTTGGTTTTCATGGAAACCAAGGCACAATTGGGCTGGGAGACTTCTGAGCACATTTAAGAGTCATGGAAGGGGAGGAGAGAGGATCCAGATAACTGTAATTGAACAATAATAAAGTAATTATTAAAAAAAATGAGTCCTGGAATGCTTTGTCTGGTAGATCTCAATTCTCTGTACCTGGCTTTTTGCATCTGGTGCTCTAAGAAAATTAAGATGATCTGAAATATTCTTTATTCTAAGACAAGAGATTTTGAATTGTGGCGCCTGCTTGGAAAGAGTTATGTCCCTGGGTAGTGGAATCTTGTGTACCTGGGCCAGACTCTGTCAGACCTGGCACGGAAAGGGTGGCCCATGTGTAGTTAGAACTTTGGCAAAGGTTGATGACAGTGTATGTCCCACCCCAGTCAGTCTTGAGATTTGATAATCGATGTTGTTTTGCATAGCAGACTCCCTCAGAGGGGCTTCTTTGGCATCTTCTCCACAAATAACTTCCTCTTTGGCTTTCTCTAATATCTGATTCCTGCAAACCACAGCAAAGGACACATTTTCCCCTCATCCCTGTCATTGTTTATATATACATCTGCATTAACTGCTAGGCAAGTCCAAAGATGAGCATGGTTGGTTCCATATTAAATTCTAGCCCCATTGTCTCATCTCCACAGTTAAAACAACTGTAGGGTGTCAAGGAGTGAACCTACTCAACATTTCGGTTGCTGTCTTTGTAACAAAGAATTGCCTAAGGGAGTCTCTGGGCATTAGAGCCATAACAGGGAGCTGTCCCTAGAGGATGAGTCAGAAACAAAGTTCTCATTCAGAACTGTAGGTTCTCCTCCTCCACTAAGCTCTATCACTCCCCTTCTCCCCTTCATAGGTCAAAGAGGAGCAATCTTAGCCAGAACAATTGCTGATAGAGTGTAATATTCAGCAAGCTCTAACTAACTAAAATAGGCATTTTGTTTAGTGTTTACAAGTCCTTACAGTTACTCTGTGAAGTGAGGGCTATTTTTATCCCAGCTTTAAATGAGGAAAGAGAGGTTTAGAGATGTCATAAAACTTGGCCAAGGTTATCAGGTTGTTAGTGGAAAGCAGAACTTAACCTGGGCAGTCTGCCCAGGCACGTCTCACTAACCATTAGGCTCCCTCAGACAGTGCTGGAATCCATCAAACACAGCACATGATTCCGTTCCTACCCCATGATCCACTGGTCAATGGCTTTGCTTGGCTAGTACTGACATTCCCTTTGGATACAAATACACACTATTTCTGGATAACTGACTCCAAAAGGTTTTAGACATAGAGGAGGTTTTATTGGATCACAAGGGAAGCAGCAAAGAGCCAATGACTTCTCCGTGTGCAGAGCAGTACTTTTAGGAAGGATTCAATTGACTGTTATTCTTTTCCTGCAAAGCATCTTGGGCTTTGTTCTTCCTAGAACTTTTCACTCTTTAAAAAAAAATATTTTATAATTGTTCAAGTACAGTTGTCTGCATTTTCCCCCACCACTGCCCCCTGACCCAGTTCTCCCCACCTCCCTCCCCTGATTCCACCCCACCTTGGTTTTGTCCATGTGTCCTTTATAGTTGTTTCTGAAAACCCTTCCACCCTGTCCCACCATTAACCCCTCCCAACTTCCCTCTGGTTACTGTCAGACTGTTCTTAATTTCAATGTCTCTGGTTATATTTTGCTTGCTTTTTTGTTTTGTTGACTAGGTTCCACTTACAGGTGAGACCACATGGTATTTGTCTTTCACCATCTGGCCTATTTTGCTTAGCATAATGCTCTTTAGTTCCAACCATGCTTTTGCAGAGGGTAGGAGCTCCTTCTTTCTTTCTGCTGCGTAGTATTCCATAGTGTGAATGTACCATAGTTTTTTGATCCATTCATTTACTGATGGGGACTTAGGTTGCTTCCAGCACTTGGCTATTGTAAATTGTGCTGCTATGAACATTGGAGCACATAGGTTTTTATGGATTGGTGTTTCAGGATTCCTAAAATATAATCCTAGCAGTGGAACTGCCAGGTCAAAAGGCAGTTTCATTTTTAGTTTTCGGAGGAAATTCCATACTGTTTTCTACAGTAGCTTCACCAGTCTGCATTCCCACCAACACTGCACTAGTGTTCCTTTTTCTCCACATCCTCTCCAATATGTGTTGTTTGTTCATTTCTTTATGATGGCTATTCTCACTGGTGTGAAGTGGTATCTCATTGTGGTTTTAATTTTCATGTCTCTGATGGTTAGTGATGCTGAACATCCTTTCATATGTCTCTGAGCCCTCTGTATGTCCTCCTTGGAGAAGTGTCTGTTCAAATCTTTTGCCCATTTTTTTAATTGGGTTGTTTGTCTTCCTGGAGTGGAGTCATGTGAGTTCTTTATATATTTTGGAGATCAGACCCTTGTCTGAGGTATCATTGGTAAATATGTTTTCCCATATGGTTGGTTATTTTTTCATTTTAATGCCGTTTTCTTTAGCCATGAAGATGTCTTTTCTTTTGAGGAGTTCTGATTTGTTTATTCTTTTCTTTATGTCCCTTGCTCTAGGGGACATATTGATGAAAATATTGCTGCTTGGATTATCTGAGATTTTCCTGCCTATATTTTCCTATAGGACTTTTATGGTGTCATGACTTATATTTAACAGCTTTTTCAACTTTGAATCACTTTTTGTGTATGGTGTAAGTCGGTGATTGAGTTTCATTATTTGCATGTAGCTTTCCAGCTCTTCCAACACCATTTGTTGAAGAGGCTATTTTTACTCCATTTTATGCTTTTTCCCCCTTTGTCAAATATTAATTTACTAGACAGATATGGGTTTATTTCTGGACCCTCCAACATGTTCCATTGGTCTATGTGTCTGTTCTTATGCCAGTACCAGGCTGTTTTGATTACTGAGGCCTTGTAATATAGTTTGATGTCAGGTATTGTGATCCTTCCTACTTTGTTCTTCTTTCCCAAAATTGCTGCAGCTATTCGGGGTCATCTATGGTTCCATATAAATTTTTGAAATGTTTGTTCTAAATCTGTGAAATATATCATTGGTATTTTAAGAGGCTTTTCATTGAATCTACAAATTGCTTTGAGTAGTATGGACATTTTGATGATGTTAATTCTTTCAGTCCATGAGCATGGTATATGCTTCCATTTGTTTGTGTCTTCCTTAATTTCTTTCTTCAGTGTTCTGTAGATTTCTGAGTACAGGTCTTTTACATCATTAGTTAGGTTTATTCCTAGGTACTTTATTGTTCTTGTTGCTATATCAAATGAGATTTTTTCCCTGATTTCTGTTTCTGATATTTCATTGTTGGTGTACAAAAACGCCTTTGATTTCTGAATATTGTCTTTGTATCCAGCTATTTTGCCAAATTCATTTACTATGTTGAGTAGGCTTTTGGTGGAATCTATAGGATTTTCTATGTATACAATCATATCATCTGCAAACAATGGCAGTTTTGCTTTCTCTTTTCCATTTTGGATGCCTTTTATTTCCTTTTCTTGTCTGATTGCTGTGGCTAGGACTTCCAATATTATGTTGAATAGGAGTGGCAAAAGTGGACATACTTGTCTTGTTTCTGATCTTAGTGGCAAAGCTTTTAGTTTTTGCCCATTGGGTATGATGTTGGCCGTAGCTCTCTTATATATGGCCTTTATTATGTTGAGGAATGCTCCCTCTATTCCCACTTTGCTGAGAATTTTTATCATAAATGGGTACTGCACCTTATCCAATGCTTTTTGCACATCTATTGATATGATCATGTGATTTTTGTGTTTCGTTTTGTTTATGTGGTGTATTATGTTTATTGATTTGTGAATATTGCACCACCCTTGCATCCCTGGGATGAATACCACTTGATCATGGTGTATGATCTTTTTAACATATTGCTGGATGTGGTGTGACAATATTTTGTTGAAAATTTTAGCATTTATGTTCATCAGCAATATTGGCCTGAAGTTTTCTTTCTTTGTTGTGTCTTTACCTGGTTTTGGGATTAGGATGATGCTGGCTTCATAAAAAGAGTTTGGTAGTTTTCCATCTTTTGGATTTTTTGGAATAGTCTGTTAAGGATAGGGGTTAGGTAATCCTAAATGCTTTGTAAAATTGTCCTGTGAAACTGTCCAGTCCAGGGCTTTTGTGTGTTGGGAGTTTGTTGATTACTGCTTCAATTTTGTCTGCTGTTATTGGCCTGTTCAGGCTTTCTGCTTCTTCTTCACTGAGTTTTTGAACATTATATTTTTCTAGAAATTTGTCCATTTCACCTAGGTTTTCAAATTCCTTGATGTATAGTTTTCATAGAAATTTTTTACAAGCCTTTGTATTTCCGTGGTATCAGTTGTAATCTCTCATTTCTGATTGTGTTTATTTGGGTCCTCTCTCCTTTTTTCTTGATGAGTCTGCTTAAATGCTTGTTGATTTTGTTTATCTTTTCAAAGAACCAGCTCCTGGATTCATTGCTCCTGTCAATTCCTTAGAGTTGTGCCTTTAGTCTTTCTGTCATTTAATTTTGCTCTGATCTTGGCTATTTCCTTTCTTCTACTTGCTCTAGGCTGTCTTTATTGCTGTTCCTCGAGTTCTCGTAGGTGTAGGGTTAGGTCGTTTATCTGAAATGTTTTTACCTGTTTTAGGCAGGCCTGTATTGCTACGAGCTTCCCTCTCAGGACTGCCTTCGCTGTGTCGCATAAGTTTTGGACTGTTGTGTTTTCATTTTCATTTGTTTCCAGAAACGTTTTGATGTCTTCCTTGATCTCATTCTGGACCCATTCAGTGTTTAATAGCATAGCATTCAATCTCCATAGAGTGTTTTTGAGTTTTTTCCTTGAAGTTGGTTTCTATTTTCAGTCCCTTGTGATTGGAGAAAATGCTTGATATGATTTTAGTTTTCTTGAATTTGTTGAGGCTTGTTTTGTGATCTATCATGTGGTCTATGTTTGGAAATTTTCCATGTGCATTTGAAAACAATGTGTATTTTGCTTCCTTGGGATAAAAGGCTCTCTATATATCGGTTAAGTCCATTTGATCTAGGACATCGTTCAATGCCACAATGTCTTTGTTGATATTTTTGGGGGAAGATCTGTCCATTTTTAAGGTGTAGTGTTAACATCCCCTACTATAATTGTGTTTCTGTCAATATCTTTTGTGAAGTCCTCCAAGATTTTCCTTATATATTTGGGTGTTCCTATGTAGCGGACCTATATACTTACAATTTTATGTCTTCTTGATGGATTTTCTCCTTGAGTATTATGAAATGACCCTCTGGGTCTCCTTTTATGGCCCTTGTTTTGAAGTCTATTTTGTCCGATATGAGTGTTGCTACCCCAACATTTTTCTTCTATCCATTTGCTTGTAATATTTGTTTTCAGTCCCTCACTTTTAGTCGGTGTAGGTCTTTTGTTCTGAGGTGGGTCTTTTGTAGGCAGCATATGTGTGGGTCATGTTGTCTTATCCATTTAGCTATTTTATGTCTTTTGATTGGAGCATTTAATCCAATATGTTTAAGGTTATTATTGATAGGTACTTATTCATTTGCATTTCACTGCCTTCATACCTGTGTTTCTCTTTCACACTTTTTTTCTCCTTTTTTTAAAGCAGACCTTTTAGTATCTCTTGTGGTGCTGGTTTGGTGTATTCTTTGGAGGAGGTGTATTCTTTGAGCTCCCTTTTGTCTGGGAAGCTCCTTATTTGACCTTCCATCTTAATTGACAGCCTTGCTAGACAGTGTAGCTTTGGTTGCAGGCCTTTGTTTTCCATTACTTGGAATATTCCTTGCCAATTCCTTCTGGCTTGGAGAGTTTCCATTGAGAAGTCATTTGCCAGCCTTGTTGGGGCTCCCTTGTATGGAACAAGAAGCAAACTTCCTGTTTCTTGCTACCTTTAGGATTCTCTCTTTGTCTTAGAATTTTGCCATTGTAATTTTGATGTTTCTTGAAGTGGGCCTCTTTGGGTTTCTCGTAACTGGGACTTTCTGTGTTTCTTGGATTTGTGTGGCTTTTTCTCTCATCAGATTAGAGACATTTTCCATCATTACTTTTTCAAACAGGTTTTCTATCCTTTGCTCTTCTTCTTCTCCTTCTGGTATCCCTATTATATGGATATTATTCCATGTAATGTCCTGCAGTTCCCTTAACACCTCTTCATTCTTTCTGAGTCTCTTTTCCTTTTCTTGCTTTTTCTGTTTTTTTTTCTACCTTGTCCTCCAGCTCACTGATCTGATCCTCTGCTTCATCTAGCCTGCTTTTGATTCCTTCTACTGTGTTCTTCAATTCAGAAATTGTATTTTTCATTTCCTCTTGTCCCTTTTTGATACATTCTATTTCCTTTTTCATGTTGATATAGTTTGTAGTGAGTTCATCGTAGTTTCCCTATAGTTTTTGGTAATTCTCTGTGAGCTCATTGAGCTTCCTGATAACCATTGCTTTGAACTCCATATCTGATAGTTGACTTGCCTCTATTTCATTTAGCATTCTTTCTGAGGCTTCCTCTTTTCCTTTCATTTGGGGATTGTTTCTTCATCTTCCCATTGTTTGTGAGACTCTTTTTGTTAGCCTCTACTCCTTAAATTGATCTGTTCTGACTCCCTGGGTTTCTGGTGTGAACTTCTATGGTAGAAGACCTGTGAGATTCAGTGGTGCAGTCTCATTGATCTCCTGAACTTGCTGCTTTTGAGCTGTCATTTATACTGGGTCTCTGGATGTATCTGGGTTTTGATTGTTGCTGGGGTTTGATTGTCTTTCTTTGGTGGGCCCTACCCTCTAGGTGGTTAACTGATGGTCACTCCACCCACCATGTCTTGTATGGTGTTGTGCAGGTGTGGGCAGGTTGTGTTGAAGATGGTTCTTCTGTGTGTAAGATTGTGAGGCTTCTCTCTCACTATTGTTTAGTTGTTTGATCTTGAGAATTTTTTCACCATTTAGTTGTAATTCCAGATTGGTTCTGGTGGAGGTTATTATGGTTTTCACTCTCTCCTCCACTGTCTCTTCCTTTATTATCTGTTCATTGTTCCTTTGTTGATGGGTTATCTCTTCCAGCAGGTGTTTTGGTGTTCACAGCTCCCGCCTACTCTTTTATGTGTTGGAGGTGGAAGGCAAAAATTGATTAAGTCAGCAGGAGTGTATTCTATGGGATTTATAGTACCAACATGTAATGAAGAGATATGAGATCCTTTGGATAAGTATAGTGTTATCCATGATATTTCACCCAACTAACCACTTTTTAGAAAGGGTGGAAAACAGATAAGACTCTTATTAGAGGAGGGAAGGATTATGAGTTGAGTCCAAGAAACAGAGAGTTTGTGTGAAGTCAGATTATGAGATGCAGTGAGAATAAAGGATAGAAAATAGGAATAGTGTATGAGGGAATAGAGTTAACCACAACAGTAATAAAGTTCTGAAAGACAGTGAAATGGGCTAAGATGTGGGTGTATGGGTGCGGTGTAGTATTTTCAATTGTATGGAACAACTATTATTTACAATAATACTGGACAACAATCATATGACAGAAACTATATGATCTGAATAACAAGAATAGGAAGTACACAAGCTAGAGTAGTGTGCTACTGGAACACAAGTGAAGTTAAAAAAGGAAAAATAAAATACACCATGGAAGAGAAAAACCAGGAAAACCAGTCAAAAAATGCAATTAAACAAACAAATAAAATGAAGAAAACTAAACAGAAAGAAGAGAAATAAAAAAATTACTAATAAAAGAAGTTAAAATAATGAAAAAAAAGTACAAATAAAAAATAACATGCAAGTTCTCTGGAATAGCAAAGTGAAATTTGCCTCAGTTTCTCAGTTGTTGGGATTAGCCTTGTGACCCCTCTTTGATTTTGACTCTGGTCCTTTTACAGCTCTATGTCTTATTGTCTCAGTTGGAGAAACAAAAGAAAAAAAAGAAAAAAAAAAGAGGAAAAGGTCCTGCTGACTTTAAACCCACCAAGCAAGTTCTGCTGGTCTCCCTGGCTTTAGTAGGCTGAGGGGGGTGGTTGGGATTCGCTTTTCTCCCTTCCTATGGTTTTTGGAGAATGGGGGCCCAATCTGTGCCACGATTTTCACAGTTGCTCAGCCTCCAGCCCAGTTCCTCCATTCACTGCCAAGCCTCTACTGTGTTTTCTCCAGGCTGGCGCCTTCAATCCACCAGTTGTGCTGTCCTTGAGGTACACTAATTAGGGACAACTCACACATCACCTTCTCCCTTTTTACAATCCCAGGTGTTAGGCACTCTCAAAGTCTCTTCAGGGTAGTTCAGCTCCCCCACTGAGTTAATTCTTTCTGGGGACTGCTATCTCCCTGAGCCCTGCTGCTCTCCTCTACTGGGGGTGCGCCTCCTCCTTCCTCTTAGCAAGCCAGCCATGGGTGCGGCAGTGGGGGTGCGGCAGTGGAGGTCAGGGGCACAGACTTGTCCATGGAGTTGGGTGCGCAGCTGACGCTGTGGCGATGTGGGCAGAAGTGTGGCTTCCATCGCTTAGGCACGGGGGTATGGGCACAGTCGGTTGTGGGGCATCAGGGGCAGTGGTGGGGCCCTTGCTGCTGGGGAAGTCGGGGGCTGTGGCATGACCGCTGTGGGAGAGTTCCCTAAATAGCCACCGAGAGCCTTTTTTGAACAAAATCCTCCTGTTCAAGCCTGCTGTTCCTAACAAGCTCCTGGCCTCTCACACAGACCAACTTTCTAACCAGACCGGAGACTATTTGGGTCAGGGTTTGTCATAGTCCAACTCTTCTCCCTTCTGCAGATATCACCCGGCTCCCCAATATCTCTGGTAATGACCCAGACAGTGTCCACAGTCTCAGTGGGTGAGCACCACCCCTGTGCATGTACCACTTTGTCTTTATTTCCCCCAGCTATTTCAAGACTCCAGGCCAATCCTTATGCCACTCTATCTTCCCTGTTTGGCAGGGGAGGGAGCTGTTGATTTAGCTCTCATCCAAGAATCCTGCGGCAGGCCCAGCAGGTGCCAGGCTTGGGCCTGCAGTGGCCCTGGTCTCTGCTCTGGTCCTGGTGACCTTACCATCCCAAAGCAATCTTTTTACCATCTATTTTCCAATGTACTCTACAGTTTTTGGCCTCCAACCTTCATATATGCTGGGATACCATTGGTTGTTCACTCTGTTCCTCAGAAGATCAGCTAGGTGTTCCACCCATGTAACAGGGGACGTGGGCTCTGCTCCCATTTACCTTGCTGCCATCAGATGACACTATATTGTTCATGTCAGTTCTTCTTAGAACTTTTCCTATCATAGAATTTCACACCAAGAGGAGACGATGTTCCTCTAGCAAGCATGGGTAGATCTTGCTAGCTTTCAGTTGAATTTTCTTTTGAGGCAAAGGGAACCACTTCAGGTCCTCATGTTGCATAGATATTGCATGATAGTGGACATGAGGGAAGCTAGACCTATAGATGTAGTTGTTGAAGATTATTCTTAGAATATATGCTTTGAGAGAAAGCAGGCAGTGAGAAAGGGAATCCCCAGCAATTAGTGTAAAATTCTTCACTGTCTGGGATGGACAAACAGAGGGTGGGACAACATGGGAGGAAAAAGGAGACCTGGTAGATGAGGAGATGTGGTAGATTAGAGAGGCTGTAAATGAGTTCACATTGCTGCCTTTGAGAGGTAGCATCTATGTTCCCTTCCTTTGAATCTGGATGGATTTGTGATGTCTTGGCTAATGGAATAAGGCAGAAGTGACATTTCCATGCCAGGGTCTCCAGAAACTTGTAGCTTCTTCCTGTCTGTTGGAACATTCACTCTTAGCATCCTGCTGCCATGTTGTGAGGAAGACCAAGCACCCCTATGTAAAATCCTATGTGGAAGGGAACCAAAGCCCCTGATCTTGCAGCTGCCTGTGCTGCTGACAGCTAGCCCTGACTTACCAGCCATGTGAGTGCACTATCTTGGAAGTGGATCTCTTAGGCTCCGTTAGCTGCCCCAGCTGAGGGAAGCAGAGAAATCTCTGCCTGCTGAGCTCTGCCCAAATTGCAGGTCCATGAAAAAAAAAAAAAGATTGCTGTTATTTTAAGCCACTTAGTTTTGGGGTAGTTTGTTTTATGGTAACAGATAACTACAACAGTGGGTAATGTGGGGAGAAGTTTATTCATTTTTTAGTGTGGTGAGATTACAATCAACACTCAGTTGGTTGTACTTGGAAGTGAGTGTGAGTGTGCATGTGCATGAGTGTGCACTCATGTGTGTGTACACAGGCATGCAATTTAGGCTAAGTGACTGGCCAGTGGTGCCGACTTCATGCCATCAAGTGTGGTTAATCATTATCGTAAAAACCACGCAGGGGCACTGGCTGGTGCTGCTCAGTGGATTGAGTGCTGGACTGCAAAGCAAAGGATCACCAGTTCAATTCCCAATCAGGACACATGCCTAGGTTGCAGGCCTGGTCCCCAGCAAGGGGCGCATGAGGGGCAACCACACATTGATGTTTCTCTCCTTCTCTTTCTCCCTCCCTTGCCCTCTGTCTAAAAATAAATAAATAAAATATTTTAAAAAACACGCAGGGGCTCAACTGATAAGGGATGAGTGATAAATAACATTTAGTATACTAACAAGGATAACCAATGATTATTTCCAAGTGTGGTGTCCAGAGAGGATGGTGAGGGTCAATACCCTTCCTTGTCCATCTTTGACTTTATTCTGTCAGAGTGGGGCTGCAACATGATTTATTCCCATTTTGGGAAAAAGATATTTTTGTTGTGCTAACAAAAATTTTGATGCATCACTTTTTTATTTACAAAGGACAGAATCAACCGTGTCACACTAGCAGCGGAAATTCATATAAAGTTCACATAAAGTCTCAAAAGTGTTTTGAGTTCACTTAAAGACCAAACCACCAAACTCTGCAGTAATGAAGAAGTAGTAATATTGCTGTCATACTTGGAAACCAACTAGGTTCTCTGTCATTCAAAAGTGAGGGTTTTCTCCCATCTCCTCAAGAGCTTTTGTCATTCCTTATTTTCCACCGGAGAGCACAGCATCATTTTCTCTCTTTCTCTTCCATGTGAGGGGAGAGTCACAAGGCATGATGGTGCAGCTTAGATAATGTGAGTAAATAAAGTTTTTAAAAATATTGAGCAATATTCTTCCAGCATGCAAGTCCCAGTTTGGGAAAAAAAATTAGGTCCTTTTGGAAGTTGCCTTAACTCTTTGGGGTCTCCATGGTATCGTTCCATAAATGATTGCCTCTGTGTATCGAACAGCACCCCAGTGGCTTGAAAGAGTTAACGCAGCTTCCAGAAGTGCCCATTGAGGTCCCAGGAAGGAGTGTGAGTCTTGGGAGGATCTGGCTGAGTGTACAATTACTGTTCAACTCACAGTGGCCCAATTTGCTTTATTGTAGAGTGCCTCCTGGAGTCCCACTGCTCAAAGACGATCTAGATGCTTCTGAGTCAATTGCCTGCAAATTGGTCTTTGAGGGGTTTGCCAGTGCAGTGAGGAGGCATAGGAATTTGTTAGGAAGACATCATAGCAGAGTTGTTGTTCCTGGGGAGGGAAATAATCTTACCACACAAGTTTCCAGCCAAAGGATTGACTTTTTCTTTCCAGGGATTAAAATTTCCTAGTGATAGCTAGTTTCCAGGTGGTTGCCATAAATTTCTTAGACATGCACATGCTACTTAGGTAACTGTGAGGTAATTCAACTTCCCACTCTGTGGCTTAACTGATTCTCTGGGTTTATCCTCTGGCTCAGCTTCAGTTCCTGCAAAGTGGGAATCATATTAATACCAGTTGTTGTGAGGATTAGTGGGAACAATGCATGTAAGTGTCTGGCCCAGTGTTTAGCTCAAGACCAGCACAAAATACACTTGGCCATGTTCCGCATATTGGGGCTTTCATGATCATGTATCTGTTGAAGGTCTACTATGTGCAATAGTGTTTAAAATTTATCTAGCTTTTTTGTAGTTTTAGCAAAGTTCTGATGCACTGCTTTTTATATACAAAGGAAAGGGACAACTCTGTTTATAGGGCAGAAAACAAAAGCAATTTTCAGACACAAAGTTTTTTCAAAACAAAATAAATACCCAGTACTCCCCACCCATGTAAAGTAAATCGCACATTTCAGGTAAACTAAAGCTACCTATGCATGCATTCTAGAGCTCATTCACCTTCCACCCTCCCCCATCGGTAACTCTTAGCCTGCTGAATTATCAGGAATATGTATACATGCACACACATATACCATTCCACAGGTTTTCATAGGCTCATATTGTAATGTACTTCTGCAACTTGCTTTTTTCACTCAACATTCTATTTCTGGGGTTTATCTGCAGCTCTATTTCTTTTTCAGTTCTATTGGTATCCTTATATAAATAGGTCACAAATTATTTACTCATGGTCCTACTGATGAACATTAAGTTTTTCTCATTTTTCACAATCACAAGTAATGCTGCAGACATATTTCTTGTCCACATCCCTATGTGCATGTGTCCCAGCCTTTCCTTAGGGAACCTAGTAGTGGGATTGCTGGGCTGTAGCACATGAGCCCCTTTAGCATTCTTGGATTAGTTAAATGCTCTTCAAAGAAGTTCTTCCAAGTGATGCTCCATCAGTAGAGCATGGGGGTTGTGCAGTCCCTCACATTTACTCACACGTTGTCAGGAATTTCATTATTACCAACTTGAAAGGTATAAGATATCTCATTGTGGTTTTAATTTGCATTTTCCTTATTATCAGTCATTTTATATTTATTTTATCTGTTAATAGTTACTTGTTTCATTTGCCTGTTTTTTAAAAATCAAGTTATCATTTTAAAAATATATTTTATTCATTATGTTATTACAGTTGTCCTATTTTCTACCCATTATTCCCCTCCAACCCAAACCTCCCCCCGATTCCCCACCCTTTCGTTTCTGTCCATGGATCATACACATAAGTTCTTTGTCTTCTACATTTCTTATACTATTCTTCACCTCCCCCTGTCTGTTTTCTACCTACCATTTATGCTACTATTCTCTGTACATTTTCCCCCTCTCTCCCCCTCCCACTCCCCTGTTGATATCCCTCCATGTCCTATATAAATCCCTTTAACATTTCACATAATAAAGGCTGGGTGATGATGAACTCCTTGAACTTGACCTTATCTGAGAAGCACTTTATCTGCTCTTCCATTCTAAATGAAAGTTATGCTGGATAGAGTATTCTTGGATGTAGGTCCTTGCCTGTTATGACTTGGTATACTTCTTTCCAGCCCCTTCTTGTCTGAAAGTTCTCTTTTGAGAAATCAGGTGATTGTCTCCTTTTCTCTTGCTGCTTCTAAGATTTTCTCCTTATTTTTAATCTTGAATAAAGTCATTATGATGTGCCTCGGTGTCTTCCTACTTGGGTCCAACTTGGGACTCTCTGAGCTTCCTGGACTTCCTGGAAGTCTATTTCCTTCACCAGCTTGGGGAAGTTTTCCTTCATTATTTATTCAAATAAGTTTTCAATCCCTTGGTCTTCCTCTTCTCCTTCTGGCACCCTTATGACTCAGATGTTGGGACATTTAAAGATGTTCCAGAGGTTCCTAAGCCTCTCCTCATTTTTTTGAATTCTTGTTTCTTCATTCTTTTCTGGTTGAATGTTGTTTTCTTCCTTCTGGTCCACACTGTTGATTTGAGTCCCAGTTTCCTTCCCATCACTATTGGTTCCCTGTACATTTCCCCTTACATCTCTGAGTGTATTCTTCATTTTTTCATGTAATTTGTGACCATATTCAACCAATCCTGTGAGCATCCTGATTATCAGTGTTTTGAACTGTGCATCTGATAGGTTGGCTATTTCTTCATTGCTTAGTTGTGTTTTCTCTGGAGTTTTCATCAGCTTTTTCATTTGGGCCATATTTTTTCTTGGCGCACCTGTTACTTTAAGGGGCAGAGCCTTAGGTGTTTACCAGGGCGGGGTAACACACATGATTGTGTTGTGACACTGCCTGTGGGGGTGGGGCCTGAGACAGAACAATGGCGCTTGCTCAGCTCTCTGCTGGCTTTCAGTCACTAACCTGCTACCCACAAGCAAATTGGGCCCTTGTGTGCTGGTTTCTGGGTGGGTGGGCTTATGTAGTTCTAAGTCCCTGTGGGTCTCTCCAACAAACTCTCCTGTGAGGCTGGGAGTTCCTCCTGCTGCTGCCTCATCCCCCACAGGTATTTTCAATCGGTGGTTTGAGGCTTTATTTCCCCAAGATGGTGGGTTGCGTGGTCTGCTCCGCTCCCCAGCTTTTTCTCTCGGTTTATCTGTGCGTGAATGAGGGACTGCCTGGTCCACCAGTCTCGGCTTTGCTGGGTTCGGGTTGGCCAGCCGTGGGTTTCTCCGGGTGAGCTGGCCACGGGTTTCACCAGGTGCGTCAGCCGGGTCTCCAGGCAGCTGCAGCGCTGCCGGGATCGCTCCACAAACTGCTGTCTCGCCTTGCTTACTGGTCCAGATGAACGTGTCTTCTTTAACTCCTTGGTTGTCAGACTTCCATACAGTTCGATTTTCTGTCAGTTCTGGTTGTTTTTTTGTTTTTAAATTGTTGTTTTTCCTCTTTTGGTTGTGCAAGGAGGCACAATGTGTGTACCTACGCCTCCATCTTGGCCGGAAGCCTATTTTTCTCTTTATCTTATTAATTTGTAGCAGTCTGGATATAATGCCTTTGTCAGTTATATGCATTTCTACCAATCTGTGCCTTGCATCTTCATTTTGTATATAGCATCTTTAAAGAAAATTTTAAAAGGTTTTTACTTTTTAACAAATATAGTATTTGTAGCAAGGAAATACACTGAAATGATTGCTCTTCAAAATTTGATGCCTTTCTCACCTTCTCTAGAAGGAGGATCTCAGTTTAAAAAACTCAGATCTTTGGGTGTGGCGGATTCCGGCCCGCAGAATCCGCCGTGGGGTGGACTTGGGCCTGAAGCATCAATGATTCACACACAAAGACACATTATGAGATGAAGCCAGGGTCACGGGCATTTTCTCCCATTATCATAGGGAAAAAAGCCACGAACATGGCGGCACCGTGCTTTTATTAGGAGCTTAGGGCTTATTTACATAGGATTGAATATTCATGGGACAAGGCGGAACGGGGTAAGGTTACCATCAGCAGAACATGACGAAGTGGATTCTGGTGTCAGATAAGACCAGGGTGATTGAACAGAGATCAGCAAGTCAATAACACATATTTGCCAAATTCCTACCAGAGAGTTTCAAACCCACAGATATGATCCACGCTTATTCTCACAGGGAACCCACACAGAGCTGGGCTCTTTACGTATGGTCCCTCAGAGACATGCGTGTCACCTCCACATATCCCCCTTTTTGTTTTAATGGATTCCTTTCAACACGCATGACTCAATGTTAGTCTCCACGGGCGTCACGCGGAGCCAGGGGCTCAGACGCATGTTCCCTCCGGACCACAGATTCTTGCATGTCGGAAAGGACCCACGTAAATTTTCTTGTTTAGCTAATGAGATTTTAGAAACTTGCTGGTCCCTTTTACAACCCTGGG
>PVJI01028943.1:0-15777 GCA_004026765.1 Micronycteris hirsuta
GGAGCCATGCTCATAACGCGTGTATTTCCAGGGCAGCATTTTTCCATGCACGTGTAAAGAATTCCTGCCACAAAATATGCTAGTGATTACTATCAGTATTCAAATGTGGATTAATGGGCATTATAATTGATAATGCATGTGTTATTTCGAATACCTGACATATATTCTGCATACATGTATTTAGAAATGAAACAATAAGAAGGTGAAACATGAATGACTCACAAATGAGAGTTCAGGGAAGAAGTGTGCTGCTTGTGCAGTGAATCTC
Source organism: Micronycteris hirsuta (assembly GCA_004026765.1). Lineage (NCBI taxonomy): Eukaryota > Metazoa > Chordata > Mammalia > Chiroptera > Phyllostomidae > Micronycteris > Micronycteris hirsuta. The sequence goes on from PVJI01028943.1 coordinate 269, forward strand.
AGAGGTACATCATGTAATCCTATTTCCCATCTTTAACAGGGCAACAAAACAAAAAAATCAAAACTGAAAAGAAATGGTCAGACAGAGGTGTCAGGAGACAGACTGAATTTCTAGGCTATATTTCCTCCGGGGTACTGCTTATTTCCCAAAAAAAGGATTTGGGGAATGCTGTGGTAGACAACACCCTCCCACCAGAGCCCCATCACAGACAAATGCCAGACCTTGGCGTTGGCTGGCCTAAATCCCATGTGGGGCTTTTGGGTGTTTTCCAACAATGACAACATGTATGAAAGACAGAAAGCAAAGTCACAGAGTTCTGAAGGACCCAGAAGAAAAGCCCTGGGCTGTCAATGGAATCTCTGTAGTCACAGACTGAGAAGGCCTGGTGATAACGGAGTCATAATAAAATATACATAAATCTAGGCTGTCAACAAGATTTTATTGAGCACCTATTCTGCACCCAGCAGTGCACTAAGCGCCATGGAGAATACAAGAGAAATACCATATGATACCCACCCTCAAGGAGCTTACAGAACTAGAGACAGAAGTCAGATGTTCGTGACTTGGGTAGCATGTAACATACATAGCATGCTGGCTACAGGGGCAGTGCAATCCACATCAGCTGGGAGCAGTCCCTTAGGCAGGGCACGGATGTGGCTGCAAGGTGGTCTGGCTGGAACAGGGAGGTGTGTTAACCTGTGGGCACTAGGGGCTGGACAAAGGCTAGTATCTGGCCAGGGCCTATGGGCAGATTTACTTTAATTCCTCTCTTGACCTGAAGACCTGGCGGGCTCGTGGACTCCTGCTGCCTTCCTTTCCTCTCCCACAGCCTGTCTTGCCCTCCGCAGACCCTCTCCTAGGAAAATGATAGGGCCAGTGTCTGGATATCCTGCTGGAGAAACTTATCAGAGCCTCCAAAGCAGGAGAGGCTTCGCTTGACTGGGTATCTGCCCTGCTGTTTTTAGATGGACTGAAAAGAACACGATATTCTGGATTCTTTAAAAAATTCTCCTCAGAAGGACTGATTATAACTGTCATCCAAAGCCACAGATTTTTAGACCATTCCCAAAACCACAGACTGCTGCAAGGAGCCCTGCCTCCTCAGACCTGGAACTTCAAACACACAGTCCTAATCTCAGAAGAGCATAGCCTCTGCTCTGGACCACTAGAAGACAACTTCCACTGGACTCTAGGTGTTTCACTCAAGTGCCAGGGAAGCCTCACTAGGTTTTCATTCAGTTCATTTTCAGTCTATTCATACATGTTTCACTGAACTGAGGCAGCTCTATTTTAAGTACCGGGGAAGGCAGCAGAGTAGATTTATGTGAGAGGGAAGCTATGGGACTTGGGGACAGCAAAATGGCTAGGGTGGAACAGTCCACTGATTTCTCCCAAGGACATCTAACATGGGGTGCTACACTGGGCAAGAAAATGCTGCCTGGCCTTTACTCAACAAAGAGAGTGCAGGGCTGGGTCAAAGGCAGTGGGCAGGAGGAAAGGAGGAGCCCACGTGGACTTCAGGGTTGGAAGTTTGCACAGGACCCCTAGAAGAGCAAACCAAGGTAATGTGGGTAGAGCAGCAGCACTGTGAGGTCTCAGGGACCACGCTCACTGGGAGGAGACCAGCAGAGGACTCAGGGTGCCTTCTCTCCCTTGATTCAGGCACCTCCTTCCCCCTTCAGTCCTAGATTTCCAAAAGCAGTGGGCCAGAGAGAGGCATCAGGCAGGGCACTCAGGGTCTCAACAGGAGTCGTATTCCAGGCCACTTGAGCCACAGGAAGGGGACCAGGCGCTGGGTGAAGCTGGTAGTAAAGGTGTAGATGAGTTCTTGCGACTCCGCATTGGTGAAAGTCACAGTGCCCCCTTCATAATCCAGGGCAATGCCCACTCTCCGGGGCCGCACTGCCGGGAAGAGCTCAGCCTCAGGGCTGGTGTTGGCCCAGATGCCCACAGAGGAGAGGCGCAGCGCCCACACCCCGTCCTCTGGCCGCAGGGAGAGCTCTCCCTTCTTCTTCATCGAGTCTCTAGCCACACCCACCATGCAGCTTTCCAAAACTTCCTCCTCTTCTTCTTCCTCTTCATCCCCTAAGGAAGACTCCTCATCCTCATCCGTTTCCCAATCATCATATCCATCCTCATAGACAGCCTCCTCTTCCTCTTCCTCCTCTTCCCAATCATCCTCCTCGTCCCTGTCCGTTTCATCCTCTGACCACCTCTCCCTCTCCACCTCTACTTCCCAGTAGACCTTGCCCCAGGTGAAGCCCTTATTGCCCAGCACCGCTGGCTCACAGTCAAACTGCTGGGGGTGCAGGTAAGCACTCTGGTACAGGTCACTGTTGTAGGTCACACACTTCCAGTCCTCTGACAGCTGCAGGTACCCACTGGCTGACTGTGGGTCCAGGGTCACACTCACTGTGGAAACAAAAATGTAACAGTGTCACTAGTATGCTGGAAGGGGCCACCAGTCTCCACGGTGTCCAGGGCAGGGCTGCCACACTGCACAATCCCAGGGGGCCATTCACATCTTGGTCCACTTGCAAAGGGCCCCTCGGAGCACGCAGGGTACAACCTGATGACAGGGGCAAGAGGGACTGGCCTCAGGAGGCATGTGATTGGGCAGATGACAAGAAACTAAGTCACCATGAAGGGACTGGTTGCAGGACCTGTGAGGCAAGAATAACCAAACACAGGGCAAGAAGGGCCAGACTACCACATGGCGGCCTCTCCTGTAACTTGAAGAGTTGGTCAAAAAATGCAAGGGAGGCCCGAATGGTGTAGCTCAGTGGATTGAGCGCGGGGTGGGAACCAGAGGGTCCCGGTTCGATTCCCAGTCGGGGCACATGCCTGGGTTGCGGGCCAGGTCCCCAGTGAGGGCCATGTGAGAGGCAACCATACATTGCTCTTTCTCCCTTCCTTCTCCTCTCTCTGAAAATAAATAAATAAAATCTTTAAAAAAAAAAAAAAAAAAAGCAAGGGAGGCTTGAGGTTAGCAGCTGGAAAATTCTCCCGGTGGCATAGGAGAAAGGACTCCCTGGGGCACCAGAGGACAGTCACAATCTCTGTGGGTAGAGTATTCTTTATTTGAGGTAAATCCAGAAACAACCTTTTGGATACATACCCGTTCTATATTCCAAGTCTCTCAGCAGCTTCCCTGGGGAGAAAAAAAGGAAAACAATGACCCTCAAGCCTAGCAAATGTACAGGCTAATTTCTCACACAAACAGAGGCTCTCAGAGGACCGAGGTAGGAGGATGGGACAGTAAGGAGACAAGAACCCTTCCTCAGAGTTCCAGTCCCACTCCCAGCCCCCACCCCAAGGTTTTCCCCAACCCTTACCCTGGAATTCTCTCAGGCCTTGCTGCAGACACAGGAGTTTCTCTGAGAATTCTCCTGTTCTTTTTTTAACCACTCGAGCAATGGGTTTCCCAAGCCAGAACTTCTTCCGTGGATACCTGAGAAGATGGCAGACATAACCTTAGCTCCTCTTGCATTTCTCTCAGTCCTCATGACAAATATGAAGGGGAGAGGGAAAATATAATTGCTCCCCATCAGACAGAAATGGGTCCAAAGACATTAAGTGAATTGCAACCATCAGCAGACTCAACCTCCAGCGCACTTCAGTTTACTGAGCCACCTTTCTGTCCTCATCACCTGTCCCACTTCAGACAAGGAGAACAGACCAAGGAGTTGGAACCCCACAGAGACCTTGCTTCAGTGGACAGCAAATCTCCAGTTCAAGACTGTGTTCTTGTTTCCCAGGAAAAACCATGGTCTGAGCACACTTTTGGCACCATTTCTCCCCAGTAATTAAAATGGATCATGGTCAAGGAAAGGACACAGACACAGGAGAATAAGTGAGACACAGTCCAGAGAGGAAGCTCTTTTACCTGTTCAAGAAGTCTCTGGTGTCCTGGAAGGGAAGAAAGCACAAGGATCAATGTGAATCAGACTTCATTCACCTGCAGCAACACCGTATCAGAGCCAGGGACATGGTCCCTTCCTTATGCAGCTGATGTTCTAATGGCAGCATTGGATAAAACAGTAACAACAACAAAAATATGACAGAGCAACTGGGTGGGGAGATGGAGGGCAGAGACAATAGGGCCAACTTCTCCAAGGTGATAACATTTGTGCTTAGAGTTGAAGGAGAAAAGTGCCGTCCAAGTGAAGAATGAGAAGGTGGAAAAAGCCTGGGCAAAGGAGGCAGGGCCAGGTCATGCAGTGCTGAACAGGCATAGCAGGGACTTTAAACTTCATTCAATATATAGCAGTAAAGCACCAAAGAGAGGATTTCATGTGGCTGTGACTTCCAGCATCCATTCTCCCCTTCTTCCTTTTAATAACAGAACTCAACAAAAAGCTACACTTCCCAGATTCACTTGTAACCAGGTCTGGTCATGAGACTAAGCTCCAGCCAATGGGATGTAAAAGGAAGCATTGACTACAATTTGGGGGCCATGTCCTTTAAAAAAAAGAAAATTGCTTCCTACTTCATCTTTTTCCTTGGCTGAATTTTTTTAAAGGTTTTTTTAAAAAGATTTTATTTATTTATTTATTATTTTTAAAATAAGAGGGGAAGAAGGGAGAAAGAGAGGGAAACATCAATGTGTGGTTGCCTCTTATACACCACCCACTGGGCACCTGGTCTGCAACCCAGGCACGTGCCCTCACTGGGAATCAAACCAGCGACCCTCTTGTTCATAGGCCAACACTCAATCCACTGAGCCACACTGGCCAGTGCTACTTGGCTGAATTTTAGATATGGTGGTGGTGAGCAAAACTTTGATGACACAGCTGAGGACAACATCCCTTCTATCTGGTTAGTGAAACCAGATAGAAGTAACCTGGCTCTCTGCTGACCTCACAAACAGCTGCCCTGACAGCTCCAGATTCCCCAAATCTGAACTGTTACTGAAAGACAAATAATCTTGTTTTATTTGGGTCACTGTACTTGAGCAGCTGGCCCAAATCCTGAATGATCAATCACTTGGCTGTTCTTGAGAGCGTCAGTTGATGGAGGCAATTTGAACATGGGGGCCAGTCTGTAGGCTGTTGCTATGGACCAGGGGAGAGATGAAAATGGCCTGGAGCTGCAGTAGCAGTAGAGACAGAGGACCAGGTATGCTTGAGACATACCTGACTAGACACAGCCGTGAAAGATAATCAAGGGCAAGCCATGGCTTGAGCTGAAAGGAAAACAGTGCTACCGTGTATGTGATAGGGACACAGTGGAACGGAGAGGGGGTTCTTGTGAGATGCTGGTTATTTCCCTCTTGTCAGTCTAAAGGCTCCATAACACTCTATATCAAGCTTTGTTTTCCTTTCACTCATTCACAAATATTAATTGCTTCCTACATACCAGGCACTGCTCTAGAAGCCTAGAATACAGCAGTTAAAAAAAAAAAAGATAATTGGGTTGGTCAAAAAGTTCATTTTTTTCTGTAAGATGGCCCTAGTAGTGCTTAGTTGTCTTTAACTTCATTTGAAGCAATTTGGTTAGATTGTATTGTGACAGCTGTCATAAGAGTGTGCATTAAAAAAAAATCACAATTGGTGAATTTTTGTGTAGCCATTTTAATATTGAAGATGAAAGCAAATACACAACATTTTTGCCATATCATGCTTTATTATTTCAAGAAAGGCAAAAATGCAACTAAAATGGAAATAAAAAAGATTTGTACAGTCTGGCTGGTGTGGCTCAGTGGACTGAGTGCCAGCCTGAGAACTAAGGGGTTGCCAGTTCAATTCCCAGTCAGGGCACATGCCTGGGTTGCAGGCCACATCCCCAGAGGGGGGGTCATTTGAGAGGCAACCACGCATTAATGTTTCTCTCCCTCTTTCTCCCTCCCTTCCCCTCTCTAAAAATAAATGAAACTCTTAAAAAAAAAAAAAAGATTTTTGCAGTGTTTGGAGAAGGTGCTGTGAAGATCGAAGATGTCAAAAGTGGTTTGCGATGTTTCATGCTGGAAATTTCTCACTGGATGATGCTCCATGGTTGGGTAGACCAACTGAAGTTGATAGTGATCAAACCAAGACATTAATTGAGAACAATCCACATTATACCATGTGGGAGACAGCCAACATACTCAAAATATCCAAATCAATAAAGTTATTGATGATAATGAAAAACGTGTCTTTTATTTTCTAAAAAGAAAAGTTAACAGACTTTTTGGCCAACCCAATACAAATCTCTACCCTTATTAGAACTGGCCTTGTAGTAGGGGAAGCAGTCAGCGAACAGTCAACATAACCAATGTATTATATTATAGAAATACCTGAGCGTTACAGGAAGAAGAAAGAGGAGAGTTAAGGGGGACAGGGTAGGGGTGAGATTGGGGAATCAAATGGAATCGCCAAGTTGTGGCTGCTGATGACTGTTTCAGAAAAAAGTCTCAGGAAGAGGTGGGCTTTGCTGCAGAGCTATATCCTGCCCCTACTAGGAAGCAACTGTCCAGAGGTGTTTGAGTTCCTGGCAAATTCTTTTGATCTGTCCCTCAAAACAAGTTAAGTCCAAGCCAGCTTGAGGACTGGGGGACAAGCGTGAGGCAGTGTGTGCCAACCAGCCTGCAGAGATACATGGTATAAAAGAGCAAATAAATGGGCAGTGAGAGCTGTCTAAGAGAAAAAGGGGTTGAGTGATCCAGACAGAGTGGGACCCAGAGACCAGTGGAGGAACCCTTCTTCCAAAGGACACAGAAGGGGGAGCCTGGGGAATCCACGGCAACCTGCAGCTACACACAGGCCTCCACCCAGGCTTCTGGGGCTGTCGTGCAACAGGAAACAAACACGGCATTCTTGGCTCAGCACACACCTGGGCACTAACGAAGAGCATACATGAAGGGGCTCTTCAAAGGCAAGGAGGCGCCCAACAGTGGGAAAGGCAGAGGTATGAGCAGCCATCCAACCCTGCAAGGTCTGTCTAGGGCTGAACTGGAGAGGATGTCAGTGTCTCTTTGGCCACCCCTATCTGCCTGTCCCCTTTAACATCTTCACAAAATTCCCAGTCCAGAGATCTTCCTTTCCTTTTCCATCCCCTTTGTCAAAAAGTCTATTTTACGTACTTTGTCCTGCTGCTTCCCACTCACCTGTATTTCTCTACTTGACTTTTGGATCAGAGCCCCTATCTCAATAGGATCTCATTCTTATTGTCCATCAACTTTCAAATAATGTCTGGGAAAATATTAATGACAATTAAGGAGTTAGCTGTCCAGCTCCCCTGCAGCAAAATCAAAACAAATAGACAAAACCCACCAGTACAATATTTCACATATTAGTTTTAAGCAGACACCCAACTCTCTCTCTTCCCTGCCACCTACCCCAGGGAAGTCTTCAATCTGAGTAGTCTTGCAGGCACTGAAGGCTGGGCCTCCGCTGGCCCACGCAGCTCCTTTGAGTGGAGTGGTGGTGAGAGGCTCCCCTCAGGGCACACGCAACTGTACGTCAGCCCACCAGCACCCCGTCACATCCCTCTGCGCCGCACACAAGTGCACATCCGCCGGTGGTGGCCAGAGGAAAGTAAGGATGCCTGTCCCTGAACGGGGAGAAGAGGAGGTGTGGAAGGGGAGGGGCAGCAAGTGACCAGTCAGAGTCTGAGAGAAAAATCTGAAGGAACAAAATACATCTGCAGGAAAGACGGAACCAGAAAAACACCCTAGATAAAAATGAGAAAAAAGAATAAGAGTACAGAGGCTTAGGAGTGAAGACACAGGGCTGGAGCTTTGACTGACTCCTGACCTGCTCCATGGCCCAGGACAGACCCCATCCACTCTCTGACCCTCAGTGCCTTCATCAGTGTGGGACTGCGGTGCAAGCATTTTAAAATCCCTGCTACTCCTGAGTCTGAATGCACAGTGATGGAGAGGCAGGAGGAAGTCACCTGTGAGGTCTAGGCTGGCACAGGACCCTGGAAAATGTGCTCTGCCAACTCTCTGCCAGCTACTGACTTGCTGTGCCTAGCTGGGGCAGCATTTATGCTGCTGACAGGCCCAGGCACCCCAACCACACAAGTGGAGGAGAGCAGAAAGACTGAGCAGGCTCCTCCGCAGGCTGCTGAGCCCTGTTCAGCATGGGGAGACTCTTCCAGGAGACTCCAGGAGGATGGCCTTGTGAGGTCATTTCAATTTGGTGACCTGTTCTCCAACCCAAGACTTTCCCTTTCTCAGCATCAAAGTTGTCTCCATCAGAAAGCATTCCAGAAGCAACTCACCTGCTTCCCCCTTTCCCTGAGGGTAATTCCACAGTCCCAGAGACAACCTCGCCATTCTGACTGACCCTAGGGGTCCCCAGGAGAAGCTGCCAATCGGCCCTCCCTTAGCCACCCCCAATCTCTACAGCTGCGTCTCCAGAACCATTAAGAGCTTCCATTGGACAGGTCTCTGCCAGTGACTTGTTAGAAGACAGGCTCATGATGGTAGTGATGAGGACAGAAGATAGTCATGAAGATCGTAATAACCTTCCCTTCCATTTTAATATTTTTGAACTTTTGTAGAAAATTTCCTTTTTGAAAGTGACACCATGCCAGTCATCTCATTTTAAGTTCAAGCAACCAACAGAATGTCAGTGGGAGGAGCAGAATTACCAGCCCCATGTTTCAGATAAGAAACAGAGGCACCCAAGGGAAGTGACTCTCTCAGGCCCTGCAGGTGAGTGGCAGGGAGGAGCTCCCTGCCCAGGGAGGTCTCTCACCTTCATGAGCTCTGCCGCTGGCTGCTGCACCTTGCCCTCCAGCTCAGAGATGAGCCCTGCAAGCCGAGCAAGCTCCGAGACGCCCCTGCTGTTGCGCTTCTCCCGGCCCTCTGTGAGTTCCTGTTCCAGCCTCGCCAGTTGGCCTAACAGATGCTGCTCCCGCTCCTTCAGGAACTGGTGGCCCTGCTCAAACTCAGCCATGATGCGCTGCCTCTGCTCCTGGAGCTGCTTCTGCAGGTGGGAAGTGGGAAAGGGCTGATGCCTCTGCCTTGTGGTGGGAAATCCCTGCAGGCCCTGGTGTTAATGGAGCACAAGGCTGGCTCTTCTCCTATGGTTACCCCCACTTACATATTCTATAGTGTTCAGGCTGGGGGGAGCGGTGCTTTCAAGCATTCCTGGGCCAACCTGTCCTCCTTGAGGACATAGTCGGTGAGTCAGTTCAGTTCAACCAGCCACTGCAAGACTATGACCTTAACTCCCCTGACTGGTCAGCACATTATCTGTTCTAGGTAAACCACTATGTTCTGGGGCTCTTTGGGGAACTGTGAGCTAACACATTTTTCCCTCCTGAACACCAGTCTCTTTATGTCACCTCTTGTAGGAAGCTTATTCTCATCTCTTCAGCACCCCACTACATACAAAATATTTGTGTGCCCCATCCCTGCCATTTAGGGCTATATCTTGCTCCATTAGTGAGACTGTGCAAGGTTTGTGCTCAAGGACCATGACCTCTCCTTCCTCTTTAATTTCACTGCCAAGTCCAGGCTGGGATCTGGTCAATGTCCTTGGAGTCTGGGTTGACTGAGGTTGGGCTGCATCCACACACCCTGAGGGACTAGAGGCACCTGAACTTGAACTTGAGCTCTCTCCTACTTCACTCTCTCCCTCTCCCAGGGCCCAATCGCTCAGGGCCACGCCTGGTCCCAACATCCTGCAATGCCCAGTTCCCAAAGAAAACTGAAACCTGCTTTTCAGTTTTCCATTCTGATACTATTTCTACGGAAGCATACAAGGTGCTGTCTGTTCCCAAAGACTGGCAGCCATGGGTACAGGGCCCAGACAGCATCCTCAGCCACCCCTTCAGTTCTTATCCTGGAACCAGTGCCCTCCTTCTAAGCCCTCTGGCTATCCACTCTCATAGGAATCATGTCTTTCTCCTCTTTGGAAGTAAGAATGGAGCCAGGCCTTCCTTAGTTCCCCTCACCCTGGCTCGCCCTCACAGAGTTGGCCCTGCAGCTGAGGTGAGTTATAGAGAAGGAGGGACCTTAGGTGACATCTAGGCAACCCACTCATTTGTTAGACCAGGAAGCAGGCCAAAGCCATAGAGCTCAGGCTAACAGGACTGAGTCATACACAGGCCTCCCACTGCATCTCTGCAAGCCCAGGACATCCTGCTGCACCAGCCCGTTGCCTCCAGGTGCCCCCTTAACAGCCTCACTTACCAGCGCAGCCAGGAAATCAGCTTCTCCCTTTGACTGACAGCCCTGAATTCTGTCTCTGTCTCTCCTTAGAGTGCTCAGGTGGTTCAGAATTTGTTCCTATAGAAAGACAAGCAGTGGGGACAGGTGCACGCTCTGGGCTGGGGCAACAGATAGGACTCAGGCTGAGTCCTTGGCCAGCTAGAAGCCTTCAACAGGGTCTCAGCCAGGCCTGGCCTGGCCTCCAAGTGGGTGCAGAGCACAGCCCCGGGGTTGAAGAGGGCTTACCCTGTGGGGCTGGGCAGCCTTCTCCAGCAGGATAGCTTTGTGGGGCCGATGCTCCCGGGACTCCCTGCATAGCACACACAGCAGCTGCCCATCATCCTCGCAGAAATAGTGCAGCTTCTCCCGGTGCCGCTCACACAGCTTCACATCCTGCTGCTCCCGGGTTGCATCCCCCAGCCGCCTGCCTCTGTCCACCTTTAGCCGCTCGATGTTCTCCACCAGGCTGGCCAGCTGCCACACGGGGCGGATGTTCTCCTTCTTAAAAGGCTTCTTGCAGAGGGGGCAGACAGGCTGGCCCCCCAAGATAGGGCGGATGTCAGTGGTGCAGCTGCGGCAGAAGACATGGCCACAGTCGATGGTCACAGGGTCCCGCAGGTAATCGAGGCAGATGGAGCAGGTCACCTCCTCCTCCAGACTCCGCAGTGGTACTGATGTGGCCATGGTGTCCTTAGCTCAGATGGGTCTCTGTTCACTGGTGGTCACTTCTGCTTTTTGGAGACCAGACATGGAGTCAAGAACAGGCACAGCAGAAGGCAGAGGTGGCAACCTCACACAGGGCGCCCTGCCCCAGCAATCAGCAAACACTGACCAGCTCTTACAAGGCTCACATAATAGCAGAGTAAAAGCACCTTACTGACCACATAGTCTAACCCCCTCATTTTATAGATGAGGAAACCGGGGCCCAGAGTGTGTGGCTTGGTAGAATGGCAGGGAGAGCTGTCTTGAGCCCATGCTGTGGGGTTGAGAAAGCAGTCCTGCCTCAAGGCCCTTTCCTTCCATCAACTGATGTACCAATTATGATAATAAATATTCACATCTACAATGTCTACCATGGAGCAAACTTCTCAGCTATCCAGGGCACAGGCTGCACAGCTATTCATGTCCCCATACAGTCAGGAGACTCCTTCTATTTAATCCTCCAGGTTTCAAAGACTAAGAGTATTGAGGTTCTTTACCAAGACTCAAGAAGCACCCATAGTATGAGTTCTGGTATTTCACTTCATAAATGTTTCCTTGGGCTATGCTGTGCTTTGAGTTTGGTTCAAGTCCCCATGACAGCTACCAAGGCAGAGCTGTCCCCAGGACAGCTCCTGGTTCCAGGGCAGCCTGCTGGCAGAGCACAAGCTGGCCATGTAGCTGGCCTGGCCACTCTGCTATCAGCAACGGTGGACTGTCCCAGCTGGGCTTACAAAGAAACCAATGTGCAGGAACACTCAGCTGGCTGTGACTATAATGTGCTCATGAGGGCCTGGCCCCCCAGAGAGAGCACAGAAGATGAGCAGAAAGAACTTTAATCCATCTACCTTTGCTATCCTGGCCCATTTTCTGACTCAGCAGCTGCCTCCTGGCCCTGATTCTCTGTGACGATAGAACTCTTTTAAATACTCTGAGCCTTAGTTTATCCTTCCATAAAATGGGGAAGTGATACTTACCTTCAAGGTTTTCTAAGTGGGTTGAGTGAAAGAATTATGTTAAAAGTACGGTGCATAAGCACAGTGCACAGCAAGAAATCTATGAAGAACCCAGAACACATGGTTCCCAAATCCAGAAGTGTTCAAAGCACCAGATGCAGAGTGGGGATGTAAAGTGGCAGCAAGAAAGGAAGCAGGAGAGCCAGCTATGGTGACACACACACTCCTCAAAGGGCAGGGTGGGGATTTGCTCTGCTGTGGATCCTGAAGGTCACCACAGTAGTTGCCAGGGAGATGAGCAACAGCAGGGCACATGAGTCACTGTAAGGCTGGAAGGGAACATCTGGAGCCACAGGAAGTCAACGCTACTAAGAATTGTGTCCAGTGAATGTCCATCACGACAGAGCTCAGTGGCCTTCATGCACTTTCACCATAGTGACAAGAATAAGCTAAAAATGACCCCCAGGCTCGAAGACCCAAAGAAAAACAAAAGGAATACTGTCTACTTCTTGAGGATCTAATAAAGTAATATATTTTTAAAATGCTTTATAAAGTAAAAGTACTGCACAAATGGAAGGGTCTGTCATACCGCCAACAGTGAACTCCACTGGACACTGATGGAGTCAGAGCAGTGTGGCTTTGAAGATGTAACGAGTGTGGAAAGCAAAGTTCAAATGAAGGGGTGGGAGGTTGAATAATTTAACTGGCAAATGAGGCAATAAAATATTTAGAAGGATACTAAGGCTAGTAAAAATCTGAGGAATTGGCTGGGCCAGCTCCCCGGTTTGCCTACTGAGGGAATGGGCTGTAACAGACACAAAGGGCTGGAAAGAGGGGACTCCTCAGGCTTTGGAGTCCATCAACAAGAACTTCGTTGAAGGCTTAGAAGGTTAAAAGCTTAAGTTGTTTCCTCTGTTGTTGGGGATGGCATGAGCTATCACTGGGGGGCTGGGAAATTTCATTCTCCCGCAACTACCCAGAGGGACAAAAGGACTGTGAAGAGCTCATCTACAGCTCCCATCCACACAAACCCGACAGTCAGGTGCTTTCCTCTTTTAAAGCAGGAATTCTAAACCCAGGAGCCATTATGGGCTCTGATGTATCTTTAAACACCTGAAACTGTATGACTACACATGTAATTGAAAAATAAAATTGTGTAGAGATTACAGAAGAACACTGGTAAGTGAGTGCAGGGGGGATAATAGATTAGAAAAACACCACCTTGCAATTTCATTATAAGATAAGCATCTTCAATGAATGCTAAAACATGTGGTGAAAGGTGTTGAGGATAGTCCCACGGAAACAAAGTACCTCCCAATGGGTTCGTTTCTAATGTACCTTGATAAGGGAGAGATCTATGATCACCTGAACCAGCTATCAAACCCAGCATTGCTGACAGAGGGACGACCTGGCATATGCTTCCCGGTATGGCACCATATGAATTACACATCACCTTTGAAGTAGTCCTGCCACAAATGTTTGACTTAAATGAATCAAATCAAGCCTTTAGACTTAACTTTTAGTTTATACAAAATAGGAAAAGAGGAATGAGCTAAACCACACCATGAGGAAACAATCAGATAAATGCAAAAGACAGGACATCCCACAAGATAACTGGCCTGATCTTTTAAAAAGTCAATGTCATAAAAAATAAAAAAGGACTTTTACGGATTTAGAAAGACTAAAATGCAAAATCTTTGATTGGCTCTTTTTTAAAACAGCTATAAAAATAGTTTTTGAACAATTAAGGAAATTTGACAAAGGCCTAGGTATTGTATCATATTATAAAGTTATTGTTTATATTTAAAATGGCAGCTCCACGAGCTGATAGGTTGGTCAGTCACTTGAAGAACATCACCCTGGATGATGCTATTGCTCCTCGCCCAATGGTTCTTCGTCAGCCAACGAGACCAGGTAACTCAGTGGGACTTGGTGCAGGAAGAAAGATCCATCAGGCTGGTGTCATTGACTGACCACATCCACAAAGCACATCATTAACCTGCTATGATCAAGTTGGGGAGATTCTGGTGAAGGGTCTGAATAGCTCCCTCTTCATCCTTCCCCCAAATCTGGAATACTTATTCAATTGAGCTATTTCACCAGTTTTAACGCCTTCCTCATGCTATGCTTTAAAAAATAAATTTAAGAAAACCAAATACATAAATAATTAAAATAGTATTTCTTGAAACTGTGAGAATGTGCATGTTTAGGCAACGCATGCTGCAGGACTTAGGGCTGCGTGACTACAACTTCCATATGGTTCAACAAAAACAACAAAAGTTAGAAAAAGGTTCGGAGGAGAGGAGCTAGTTTTCTTTTAAGGGTCTGTAACTACAAAGATGTTGAAAATCACTAATAGAGAGACCATGGTGCTTGACAAGGTGTAAAAGCTCAAGGCGTATGTGTGATGCCATGAATGGATTCAGAAGAACCGAAGACAAAGCTATCTGTACAGCACCATCTGAGAGTCTGCAATAACCAGACAAAGGAGATGAATGAAATGTGTTACCATTTTTACGCTCACGTCCATCACTGGGTTATACAGATTCCACCTTGAACATGTTACAGTGTACACTGAAAGATGACTCAGTGCATTGCTGAAAATATATTAGACCTATGTGTCAATCTGTGGGTGGGCAATCCAGGTTCAAGTTTAGGCTCTGCAACCCAAAAGCCAGGTGACTAACAACTTCTTCGAGACAGCATTTATTTAGGACCCACTTTATTGCCATTTATACATCTTATGTTATTTAGTGCTCAGGATGCTCTTCTAAGGAAGCTGAGGATCAGTGGGGTAAACAACTTGCCCAAAAGCAAATGGCTAGGAAGTGGTGTGTGATGCTGATGCCTTGGCCATCCAGGACTCTGTTCCTTACCCAGACGAACTGTCAAAGGAGTCTAATACCAGCTCCGGTGTCAGGAAGCTTGGATGTCACCTATATGGAAGGGTTCTGTAAGCTCCAGAGTGCTGACAACAGTACAGGGACACATCTTACTGCTGACACTGACCATAAGCACTTCATCTTAAATGACAGGAAACAGGATCAGAGTATAGCAGACATGGCAGATCAGAATAGAGGCTCACCACCTCATACCAGTCCAATGTAAAACTCACCCTCTACCAAAACTTCCCCAACTTTCTACACTCCCCAATGACTGTGCCTCATCATTTATGCCTTCAGTATATTTTGATTATCTCAATGAGTTTCCACAATAAGGGGCAAAACTATGATTCTCTCCATTCCTGGCTCTTGGGCAGACAGAAACCACAGAAAGCCAGAGCTAGAAAAAAGCCTCAGAGAGGACGCAGTCCATCTCATTCCTTTTACCCAAATGAGAATTCTGAAACTTCTAGCTCCAGAGCAGGTCTTCCATTCCCTTCAATAAACCACAAGCTGGTTGAAACTAGGCAGAACCAGGCAGAACTGGAGACACTCCCTGCCCTTCTGAGTTCCCCTCAACCCTGGAGCCCTGGATCTCATAAATACCTCCTGGGCATATGTCAAAAGAACGGCTGAAGGGACACTGTAATTTCCTATAGCACATTTCAGGATGCAGGTGCCATGCACAATTTGCGGCTGTGAGAACCACTGTGAGCTGCAAACAAGCTGAGGGAGACATGGTCAGGAATGCCCACACCTTCGGGCAGACAACTGCACTTCACGCCCCACCCCTGCCAGGACAAATTCCAGAAGGAAAGAATCAGAACT
>PVJI01028944.1:0-15822 GCA_004026765.1 Micronycteris hirsuta
GAGGGGCTGGTGTCACAGGACGAGACACACAGAGGACTTTGACTCGTGGATCAGGAGGCTGAGAAGTTCCTCCCGGATCCAGAATCCTACCTTTGGATGCGGATGCTCTGATCTTGATGGCCCTGAGTAGCTATCATCACGTCAGCCTCATCCAGAACAAACACCTTGATCTTCTTGGGGTCAATGAACTTGAGCTTGGCGCACCAGTCCAGAACAGTTCCAGGGGTGCCAATGACAATGTGCTCACTGATCTTCTGACCTCTTTCCACTGTGGGCACAAGATGTGCTCTGTGGGTATTTCCATGACAAAACCAGCTTTGGAAACCAAGGCTTTGGCCACCGCCTAAAGCTAGTAGACTAAGTTAATTCCAGATTTTAAAACATACACACCTACTTCATTTCTTGTTTTTAGGGTTAAATCCTACACAGTGCACCCTCAGTGGTAGTTCCCCGTTCCTACCTTCTCCTATCACTCGACATCACCCGACTCTCCTCTTCAGCCTCGCTCTTACTCCTTTCACGCCGTTCCCTCGCTCATGGGTTGCTGGCTGCTTTCCAAATGGGTCACTGTTCGTCCCAGGGTTCTGGCCCAGTGACTTTTTGCTTTGTTAAACATTCTAATTGTACAGACAATTTTCCTAAGTACAAATCTCCCTGATTGAAAAAAACACTTCACTCTCAAACTATAGCTGATGGGAGCTGAAACTGATATAACCACCTATCAAAATTTGAACGCAGGCAGCCTTTGACCAAGGCTTCCACTGTTAGGAATTAATCCTGGATATGTATTAATATGCATGAAATAACATCCATGCAAGGATATGCATGTATCAAAAGTTTACTAATTAAGTAAAATATGATACACCCAATGGATAACATCAATAAAAGTATAAAATCATTTAAGAACTAATATGGAGTAATCTCAAAAACATATTATTAAATGTAAAAAAAAAAAGCTGCAGTCTGTACATCAAAATGGGCAAAAAGAATACATGTAATGTATGTGCACGGATACACACACGTTACACAGTTACACTCTCACACACTATACATGCACATTATTACTTAACTGTAGCTGCAGAGTATCTCTGGTAGGACACGCAAGAAACTGGCTAGTACTGGGTGCCTTTAGGAAGGAGAAGTAGGTGGCTGGGACAAAAGAGTTTCTATCACATAACCTTTTCAATTTGAAATGTGTGAATGTCTTAACCAGTTTAAAAAGAAATAAAGTTTAAAAATTTGAGGAGAAAAGGCCCTTCACTAGAAATTCATCAACTATCCATTAGAAAAATTTTAAAGTAACTCTTAAACACATTGTGATTCTCAACATCCACTGCCTATCAGTCAAAATTGAAACTTTAAAAAATGATACTAGCCCTGGCTGGTATAGCTCAGTAGATTGAGCATGGGCTGGGAACCAGGGGGTCCCGGTTTGATTCCCAGTCAAGGCACATGCCTGGGTTGCAGGCTGGGTCCCCAGTGAGGGCCATGTGAGAGGCAACCATACACTGCTGTTTCTCTCCTTTTCTCCTTCCCTTCCCCTCTCTCTAAAAATAAATAAATAAATAAATAAATAAAAAGAACTGTAGAAGTATGAGAAAAATAAAAAAAAAAAGATATTAAACACAGTTAATATTTTAATCCTTCACATTCAGTGAACTCCTGTGTCACTATGAAACAATCTAGAAAAGACAAATGTTGTCACGAGAATCTGGTACACTTCACTTATGGGCACCCATCAGTTTGAGCTATCAAATGAACACGCACAAAACTGCCCAACCCAGCGGTTTCTGGATAATGTGCTCTTGCCGCATGCCAAAGCGTGACGGTCTTCTCCAGGAAAGGCTGCTTTGTGACTGTGTGGTACGCTGAACTAGCCATTTTTGTTTGTTGACTGACAAACTACAGGAAATTAAATTGGAAATTTGATATATACTTTCTTGAAAATGAAAAAAGGCCTTGGCTGGTGTGGCTCAGTGGGTTGAGCATCGGCCTGTGAACCAAAATGTTCAATTCCCGGTCAGCGCACATGCCTAGGCTGGGGGCCAGGTCTCCAGTTGGGGGCGTGCAAGAGGCAACCAGTTGATGTTTCTCTTGCACATTGATGTTTTTTTTCCCTCTCTTTCTCCCTCCCTCCTCTCTCTCTAAAAATAAATAGAATCTTTAAAATAAATGAGAAAAGAATGCCTGTCTCTTCAGTGAATACAATCAACTGTATTAGCTGCCATTATAATATTTAAGCTTTGAAAAGAAAATCAGAATTAGAATTTAGGAAAACTTGTATGTGCCAGTGTAAGTTTGAGTTTCCTGATGTGCATAAACCCTCTGATGAGTCTGGTGGTGACATTAATGCACGTAATTAAATATTTTTGTATAGTAAAATGTGTCAACATTTGGAAGACCAGCATAACTCATTAAGACTGTATTTTTCAAATGACCAAGGTATGATGTTAAAAAATCTTTCCTGGGCTAAGGATGCATTGAAAGTGTAAGAGATACCAAGGAATTTAAATGTAACAGTATGAAAAGTTCATTAATGATTTCCAATATCACACTGCAACTTTTAAGAGAGAGGGAAGGGAAAGATAAAGAGGGAGAGAAACATCAATGTGAGAGAAACACCAATCAGCTGCCTCTCGCCCCAGCTGGGGACTGAACCCACAACCCAAGCATGTGCCCTGACCAGGAATCCAACCAGCAACCTTTTGCTTTGTGGGACAATGCCTAACCAACTAAAAGCCACACTGGTCAAGGCTCAACTCACTTTTGAGTAATTACCACTTGCTACATTTTGGTGTAGCATGCAAAAAAAAAATCTAAAATTATATGAAAGGCCAGATTTCCTTCATATTCTTCAAAAGTAAGTACTTGAAAAAAATCTCTCAATTTTAACTTTTAATATGGCAAATATCATTAGATATAACCTGTGTAAACAAAAATTGCGTGCTCTGGGGTCCTGAATAATTTTTTAATATAAGAGACCAAAAAATTTGAGGACTGCTGCTCTAGGCAATTCTGAGCGGCTGGGTCAAAGGGATGTCTCTCTCCAGCTTCTCTAGGCAATGCTGAACTCTCTCCTGATGGGTTGTGCCGGTGTGCACTGCCCGTCAGGAGTGTGCGCATTCCTGTTCCGCGTCTTCACCAACTCTGCTAACTGTCGGTTTCTTCATTGTTGCCCATCTGAGAGGCATACAGTGTTTTTTATTTTTTTTTAAAGATTTTATTTATTTATTTTCAGAAAGAGAAGAAGGGAGGGAGAAAGAACAACGTATGGTTGCCTCTCACATGGCCCCCACTGGGGACCTGGCCCACAACCCAGGCATGTGCCCTGACTGGGAATCAAACCAGGACCCTCTGGTTCCCAGCCTGCGCCCAATCCACTGAGCTACACCAGCCGGGCAGCATACAGTGTTTTTAACTTACATTTTTCTGACGACCAGTGAACGTCATCTTTTCCCGTTTACTGGCCACCTGAATGCCTTCTTTTGTGAAGTGTCTTTTCAGCTGGGTTTCTTTTGCCTAATCTTTTATTGGACTGCTTCCTTTTCTCTTATTGACTTGTAGTTTTTTTATACTCCAGTAAGTTTCTAATGACCCACTTTCCAACTGCCCACCTCCCGTTTTAACCCATATTCTCCGCATTACATTCTGCAGAACACGTGAAGAACGAACTCCTGGAAGATTTCTGATTTTGGTAAGAACAAGTGAGCGGTACATGCTCTTGGTTTACGCTCGCTAAAGCTGTGCTCACTTTTAAAGAAAGGTGTCCGACCCCCACCGGCACCCTCAGCGCTGCCATCCCTCCCTAGCAAGCAGCCTCCAGAACTCGGGGTGCCGAATTCAAAATCCTGTCTTTTCAGCGAAGAACTTTCTAACAATACAAAAATCGTATTTTTAAGAGTGGAGAGAACTATTAACAAATAGGCAAGTTATTAAATACATTAGCTAAAAGCATTAATTTGGGCTCTAAGGTCAGACTGAACCGGGGAGTTGAATAATCATCACCGCATCTTCAACATTCAAACACCCAACCACCACACTGTGCTCGCTGCTTACATCTCACGCCTTCATACTCACACTTATTGCCTCGAACGGCATAAGCAAGCTTTAGTTCTGGATGAAATTTGCCCATCTGCTCGATCACTTTTCCTGTTTGAAGCGCCAGCTCGTATGTTGGGGAGAGGCACAGGCACTGATGGGGAGATCACAGAGGAGGGGTTTAGGCAACCCTTTTAGTAACAGAGGACAGGCTCTAAAGCAACAAGTACACCGATGTTATTACCACTTGAACAGTGCAGAGAACGGCATCCTCCTCAACCAGGCCAACCTTCCAGCTTGGCTGGGTGGATGCCTTCGAGAGCTATTGTTTAAAGCTGCTTCCGAATGACTTCTACCCAGGTCCTGCTCTGCCTGAGCCACAGTTTGAGGCATAGGAAATGTCTGGAACTCTCCAGGAGCGCCCTCATCAATCCCCCACCAGATGGTGCTGCCCTTCCCAGGGCAGTCAAGTCAGTACCCCAGGATTCCCCAGGCCTCACCTGGGGGTATCTCTCTGTTGGTTCCACTCGGCTGAGCATGGCCAGGACAAAGGCGGCCGTTTTACCAGTACCAGACTGAGACTGGGCAATCAGGTTCTGTGGGCTGCATCAAAGAAAAGAGAGGAAAGTAATATTGGTTAAACACCAAAAAAGGTATCAAAATCTTCTTTCTGGGTGGTAAGAATATGGATTCCATTCCTTTAGTCCAGGTTTTCTGCATTGAACACAATGGTAAATATTTTATGTATTGTTTAAAAACTGCTTTAAAATTATGGGAAATGATTGTTTTAGATGGGTTCACATGGAGAAAGCCTCATTCTAGGCTCTAGCACAGCTAGTGCCCTAGTTTTGTACTCTACAGCCCCGTGGACGTTAAGACTGCAGAATAAGACCTGTGCTGAGATGATCCCTGAGGACACTTTCTACTGAGGCGTAATGTGCCTCCAGGACTTGGCCCTTCCGTGGGTTCCCTTCCCCATCTTTATGGAAAACATAAGGTATCAGGCCAGACAGAAGCTTTAGAGGGAGCTTTCACATTTCACTTCATGTAACCCACTGTCAGGAAATAGGTGGCATTTTGGTCATTAAAAAAGAAAAATTGTCCTGGCTGGTGTGGCTCAGTGGGTTGCTGGCCTGAAAACTGAAAGGTCGCTGGTTTGATTCCCAGTCACGGCACATGCCTGGGTTGCGGGCAGGTCCTCAGTTGGGAGTGTGTAAGAGGTAACCAATCGCTGTATCTCTCACACATCGATGTTTCTCTCCCCCTCTTTCTCTCTCCCTTCCCTTCTCTCTAAAAATAAAATCTTTTAAAAAGGAAAAAGAAAAATATTATAATAATAGAGTTGAACAAAAAAGTTGCTACGTAAAGTATACCATTTATCCACAAAGGTTTAAAACCATGTAAACTACTCTTAGGTACTCAGGGACACATAGGTACGTAGTAAAGGTACAAAGAAGTGTGGGAGAACGATGGCCCACTTGGGATGATGCATATCTAGTCGGAGACGGTACGAACAGAGGGAATTCAGGGGCTTCAGCTGTCACTAGTTAATGGTGTGTTATTTCTTGGCAGGACAGAGTTACAGATGTTCTTGGTATTGCTCTTGACACCTTTTTTCAGGTCTTGAAAATTCCAAATAACTTTCAAAAACCCAATTTTTAAAAATTGCACAGAATAACAGAGCTGACTTTGTGGATCAGTTTTCCTTGTTCAGCAGGAAAGGCAGAAACGACACTAAACTCCATCTCACTCTCTCTGCACTTGCCCAAGCTGTTCCCCCAAAGAAACATGTTGCCCCAAAAGTCACATCTGGGTCTCAAGACAGAAACCACTGTTGGTGGGTGACAGTAAACCAATCAAACCCCATGACAGCTGTGGGGGGCGGTTAGAGGGTGGGGGGACTGAGCTAAAAGTAAAAAGGGCTCACGGACAACAGTGCGGTGACTGCTGGGGGAAGGGGGTATAAGAGGACTACATGGTAATGGAAAAATAATACAATAAAGATCAAAAACAAAACAAAACAAATTCTGAAGAGGTGCATACTCACGGCTCAGCAAGCATCAAAGGCAATGCGTTCTCTTGTATCTTAGAAGGTCGGTTGAAGCCCATGGCATAGACTCCCTGAAGAAGCTGCGGTTTCCTGGGAGGAAGATGGATTCCTAGTTGTTGAGATTGTTTTAAAGGCCTAGAATTTTATCCTTCCCTATATCTAGCAAAGAATGATACATCCTATCTTTTGTCAGATATTTTTCCATGCCTTAAAAAAAAAACTATCTAAAACAGTCCTGGCTGGTGTGGCTCAGTGGACTGAGTGCTGGCCTGTGAACCAAAGGGTTGCCAGTTCAATTCCCAGTCAGGGCACATGCCTGGGGTTGCAGGCCAGGTCCCCAGTATGGGGCGAGCAAAAAGCAACCACACATTGCTGTTTCACTCTCTCCCTTTCTCCCTCCCTTCCCCGCTCTCTAAAAAATAAATAAAATCTTAAAAAAAAAATAAAAAACCCACTATCTAAAATAAAATGAAACCATCTTTTCCTACTGAATTTTATTTATTTATTTTTTAATTTTTAGAGAGGGGAAGGGAAGGAGAAAGAGAGGGAGAGAAACATCAATGTGTGGTTGCCTCTCACGTGGCCCCTACTGGGGACCTGGCCCACAACCCAGATATGTGTCCTGATTGGGAATCGAACTGGCGACCCTTTGGTTCGCAGCCCGCGCTCAATCCACTGAGCTATACCAGCCAGGGACCTATTGAATTCTAATCTGCAACTATTATACAAATCATAAAATACAGACTAGTTTCCTTTCTTGGAGAAATTCGTGCTTTCAGTAGACTCACAAATAAGATTGGCCTTGGAGGACACGTGTTCTCTGGATACTACAGGAGTGGTATTTATTAATTCATGATATAAAATAAATTAAATAAGACCTATTTAAATGTAACCCTGCTTACTATGCTGCTAAGACATAGAAGTCCCTTTGGAGAATGGGATTTCAGATTTAATTTTGCAGTGCAGATATTAAATTGAACCAGTCATTTTGTATTCCACAGTCCTTCCAAAACCAGCTTGGAAAAATCAAGAGGTAACATCTAGTGAAAGTCAAGAATAGAAAAGCACCAACTTCTTATGTAAGCAGCTACACTACAAATACCAATTAAAGTTGCTACTATATTGCATTTACGTTGCATTTATAATAATCTTCCTGCTACCTCTAAACTGACAGGGTGTTTAACAAAAATCATACTAGATTATTTCCAAAGAAAAGTTAAACCGAGCCAAGACTTTGTTCTCTAAGCCTTTCTTGGAGTTCAACAGGCTCTTCAAAAGGCAAATTCCTCTGGCCTATGTGGATTCTCAGACAGGAAGAACTTTGAAAACATAACCTTTGATGTCTGCTATTTGGAAGAAAAGGCTTGAATGCCAGCAGATTCAGATTTGGTTGTCAAGGAAACAAAGTCACTAACAAATGAGGATTTTCAAGTGATCCAAGAACTTCCAGTGGCTAATTTTTCCTTTTGTAGATTCACTCAAATCTTTTAAGTACAAAACAGACCAAGTGTATTAGGTGACCTAGGCTTCATTCTTTGTTTCCTTTGGCTACCAAGAGCTAAAGCAGAGAGAATTTGTCTTTTCAAAGAGGACAATTCATCACTGGTTGAACTAAGAGCTCTGGTCTTTTAAATGAAAGGAACTTTAAAAAAAACCACAATAAAAAAACCCATTGATACTTAGAAAAGCAAACTGTCAGTTCAGGAAACAACAGAGCACATAGCTGCCCTAATACAGGGGTGGACAGAGTGGAGGTGACAGATTTGCCCAATGAAGCCCTTGAGAGGAAATAACACAGAGAAGTTTAATTTCCTAAAATGATTAAAAAAAAAAACCTCCCAAGAACCCCGTTATTAGCTATTACTTCATTAACTTCATTAGCTCTTACTTAATTCGCTTCATTACTTGATTTGGTTCTAGTTGACTCTAGTATTTTAAGTGTCTTTTACTCTAAAGGAGTGGTAATAGTTGGCAGAAGTGTGGCCCCTATTTGCTCACAGTGGGCATGCTATAGATTTTGCTGAATACAGGCAAAGAATCCATTTATTCCACGACTTCCTTATTCACCAGCTATCTCCCGTCTGAGACTTGGGGTCTGGCAGGTAGCGAGAGTGGCACTCGTAACACCCCGCGCAGCGGCATGCACATACACCAGTGATCCGTGAACATCTCTCTACTAACTCACTGAAGAAACAAGCAGCCTTGTATGACCTTCCGTAATCACCTCTTTAAATCAATGACGCGCTCGGAAGTCATTCTTAGCACAATGCCATACGTGTGCTCCCCTAAGACTTAATTCTGGTTCTGGACTTTTAAAAATTCCAGAAGGTTGAAGGCTGCTTTGCACTATAGGTCCTGGGAATCCTGTACAGGCTCTTTTCACAGATTTTATAAAAGCAGAAAAACTGTTCTTAAGAACATAAACCCTATAGTCTAACAAAAGGGCTTACCTAATAAGAAATGTTCCTGACATCCAGAAATCACCTGTCAGCCAATATTTTATTGAAAGTTCTAAGAGCATAAAAGAAAAAAGACTTTCAGCTATGATGAATAAATCTGTGGCATATAAAAATCCCAATCAAGAGGAGGAGAAATGGGAAGCCAAGAGACAAGGGTGCGAGGGAGAACATCACTGTAACCTTTTTCACACTTTTTGACTTTTGAATTATGTGAAGAGTTAACTAGCCAAAGAAATAAATACATTAGGCTCTTTTTAAAGAGTCAAAAGTAAAATTCTCACAAGAATCCCTGAGATGCTAAGTTTTACATAAGAGGGACTGGTAGGCAGCAGCTCAAGGAAACAAATACTCACAGCCGAAGCTCCTCGAAGGACTTCACTGAGTAGAGGGGGGACTTGGGGTCCCGCTGCAGGACTTCCACTTGGTTTCTGTTATCGACCAGGTTGTTCCTGATGAGCTTGTTGAGTAAGGACTGGGCGGCTCTGTCCTCTGTCAGGAAGAAACCAATGGATTTTCTTCATACTCACCTGGCAAACCCCACCTTCATGACACACCCCCCTCCCCTTTATGGAACAGTCCCTGAAAGGCGATCTTTATTCACCTCCATTTCCTCTCCTCCCCTTCTGTCGAATGTACACTGAATAGCTTTTTATTAAACCTTTCCACTTCACTCAGCCCTTGTCAAGTTCACCAATGATGTCTACACTGCCAAATCAATCTGACAAGACAATATTTGGTTCTCTTAATCAACTCGTTACCTATATTTAACTCCCTGCTTTGGAAACACGTTCTTCTGATTTTTGGAACACCACTCTCTGTGGTCCTTCTATCTCATTGACTGCATCTTCTCAATCTCCTTTGTGGACTCCTCCTCTTCGTCATCTTACAGCTCAGGTGCCTCTGGCTCCAGAAGAGCAAGTCCTGGGTCACACTGTGTGTCCTGCTACAGGGTTTCAAAGAGTAGTTACCTTTCTGCCCTGGCTGGTGTAGCTCAGTGGATTGAGCGCGGGCTGGGAACCAGACGGTCCCGGTTCGATTCCCGGTCAGGGCACATGCCTGGGTTGCGGGCCAGGTCTCCTGTGAGGGCCATGTGGGAGGCAACCATGCATTGCTGTTTCTCTCCCTCTCTGTCTCCCTCCCTTCTCCTCTCTCTAAAAATAAAAATAAAATCTTTAAAAAAAAAAAAAAAGAGTAGTTACCTTTCTCTTCTTCGTCTGCCTTTTCTGCAGTGACACTGGGTTTGATCACACCTGCACAAGGAAACAGTTGTCGTAATCAGAAAGGCAAATATCAAACCCACCTAGAAAGGGGGACAATGTAAATACTTACTAAAACTTCTTTAAGTGATCAAAAGGTAAATAGTCAGCATTTCTTTGTGTTTAATAATTTTATTCCTAGGTAGTTTTTAAGTGTATAAGAAAATTTCAAATTTCCAGAGATTTCGGCAGACTTAAAGTGATCAGATTATCACCTCTGACTTACTTTTCCTAATATAAAATATAGCTTTATATTAGCAAACATAAGTAAACATGAGAAAGAAAATAAAGGTATTAAAAATTTTTAAAAAGAGTTAAAATGATCACTTTTGATAGAATGTATAACTGTAAACTTGTAGGACTAAGTATCCTGCAACTTAACAGAAATCAGTCACTTATATAACTAGAAAGAGAGATATAATTGAAAAAACCCTATTTATAATAGAAACTAAAAAGATAAAATACTGCACCTAGAAATAAAGTTAACAAAAAATATACAAGACTCACATGAAGAAAACTTAAAAACACTCATAAAATAATGCGAAGAGGTACAGCTGAAAAGCCCATAAATAAATTAAAGGGACAAATGGAAAACAAATGGTAAAACTACTAACCTAAACCCAATGACATCGATAATTACACAAAATGTAAACAGATAAAATACTAATTAAAAGACAAAGATTGTGTATAAAAAAACAAAACCCAACTGTCAGCTGTCTACAAGAGGCACACTTCATACAGAGACACAGAGAAGTGGAAAGTCAAGGG
Organism: Micronycteris hirsuta; assembly: GCA_004026765.1. Classification (NCBI taxonomy): domain Eukaryota; kingdom Metazoa; phylum Chordata; class Mammalia; order Chiroptera; family Phyllostomidae; genus Micronycteris; species Micronycteris hirsuta. The sequence goes on from PVJI01028944.1 coordinate 10,572, forward strand.
ATGCAAAGAGGTATTTCATGCAACTACCCACATTTTGCCGTGTACAATGCACGCTTTTTGCCCAAGTTTTTTATGGAAAGATAAGGATGCACATTATACATGGGTAGTACCTGAAATGCCTTGTATCTGTATCTGGTGTTTTGTAATTATTAGTTACATAAAATTTCTTGTATCACATTATATTCAAAATAAATGCTAAAATTCCTTTATAATACAAAAAACAAGTATCTAAATATAAATAAATAAATAATTGAATTAGAAAATTAAAACGAAAGGCTTTTTCCTTAAAAGTTTGGGCCACAAACTTGAGTGCGCCTTATACACAGCAAAATACGGTAGTACGCATAGAAGGGTGGAGTGGCTCTCATAATGCAGAATTCAAGACAAAAAGCATCACCAGAGATAAAGGGGGATAAAAAGGGTTCATTCATCAGGAGGCATAAATGTGTACATACCTGTGAACACATCTGCAAGACAGATGTGTTTTTTGGACAGAAGTCCAAAAAAGGACAGAATTAAAGAAAGAAACAGACTATCCCATAATTGTAGTTCAAAGTTTTAAACACCCCTCTTTCAAAAATGAAAAGAACTAGACCAAATGACAAGCAAAAAGCAATCAAGACACAGAAGATCTTCCCTGGCTGGTGTAGCTCAGTGGATTGAGCGTGGGCTGGGAACCAAAGGGTTGCTGGTTTGATTCCCAGTCAGGGCACATGCCCGGGTTGCAGGCCGGGTCCCCAGTGGGAGCCATGTGAGAGGCAACCACACACTGATGTTTCTCTTCCTCCCTCCCTTCCCTCTGTCTAAAAAATAAATAAAATCTTAAAAAAAAAAAACCAGAAGATCTGAACAACACTATTACCTATGTTGGCCTAATTGACATTTATAGGACACCATATACAATAACTGCAAAATACATATGCTGCAAAGTCAAAATGCAAATAAAACTGGCAAAAGTATTATCAACTTCTATCACAATTAAAGAGTTCATTTTCAAATACAAAGTTCTGCCCTGGCTGGTGTGGGTTGGTAAATTGAGTGCCAGCCTATGAAATGAAAGGTCACATGCCTGGGTTGTGGGCCAGGTACCCAGTAGGGGGCATGTGAGAGGCAACCAATCGATGTACCTCCCGCACATTGATGTTTCTCTCCCTCTTTCTCCCTCCCTTCCTGTCTCTCTAAAAATAAACAAAATCTTAAAAAAATTTTTCAACTTTACTGATGAAACACAAATTAAAATATATTATGCTGATCCATCATTTTCTATTTATCGGATTAGCAAAATTCCAAGTTTTTGACTAAAAATTCTGTGGTGAGGCTGTGAGGAAACAGACTCTGATGTTTTTCTGATAGAAATATAAATTGATATAATACTTACGGCAGTACCTTGAAAATACTGATAAAAATTGCAAATGCATATACCTTTGACCTAGCAAATCCATTTTGGGGGAATTTATCTATAAATATATTTGCATAGATGTAAGAAGAATTAAAAGGTCACAGTTACTCCATGAAACATTGTTAATAACAGCAAAAGAATGTGACCATCTATCAACAGATGACTGGTTAAATACACTCTGGTGTATCAACACAGTACAGCACTATGAAATTATAAAACAGAGTGAGGAAACTCCACGTACTGATAGGAAAATCTTGCTAACGTATGTTGTTGAATGAAAGAAAGTAGTATACTGTGTATACTATGCCATCTTTTGGTGAATTGTGAGAGTGTAAGAGAAAGTAAGGGAGAAAGGGAGAGAGGAGAGTAGAGAAGAGAGAGAAGGAGAGAGGATTGATCCAATAAATTGTATTTGTAGTTGCTTTGTCTAAAGAAACTTTGGAAGAATATCAGTAAGAGTGGTTAATTGTAGAACAGGGTAGTATTATGCATTGTGGCCCCCTCTCCCCCATATCCATGTTCAAGTCCTAAGAATGTAACTCAGAAAATGACCTTATTTTGAGATAGTCACTGCAGATGTAATCAGTTAAGATGAGATCACCAGGGTGGCCCCTAATCCAATATGACTGATGTCGTTATAGAGAGGGAAAATTTGAACACAGATATGCGTGCGTGGAGAACGCCATGTGGAGATGGAAGACATAGCAGGGGGATGCCTGTACAAGCCAGGGAGCACCAAAGACAGCCAGATCCCTCCCCACAGCCTCAGAAAGAACCAACCCTGCCGACACCTTGACCTTGGACCTCTGGCCTCCAGAACTATGAGACAATAAGTTTCTGTTGTTTAAACCACTCGGTTTGTGATACTTTGTTATGGCAGCTCCTAGCAAACCAATATAAGTGGAGATTTGGAACTGAGTAAATAGTGGGCCAGGATGAGAAAAAGGCCTTTTACCTGTTTATACTTTCTGAGTTTTGAACCCAGATTAACCTTAAAAAAATTAAATAAAAAAATTTAAAGAATTATTATCAAGTGAACAGTGACAGTACAATCCAACAGTGATTCTTGATTTTAAGGAGTCATAGGCTAAATCAAATCTGGAAGAATAATGTATCCCCTTCAGTGTGAAAAGTGACTTTGCTGGCTGTCAAGTCCAGTGCTGACATTTGCCAACCATGCTAAATGAAAGCTTGCTCCTTTTCATTTTATAGTTATGAGTACAAAGCAGATGCAAATCTGTAGCTTGTATCCAGCCTACAGTTACTAGTGACTCACCATTGGTATCTGGTTTGACTTTCTCTTCCTTGATCTGCAAATTACTGATCTGAATGGAAACAAAAGAAAACACTTGAGGGCAGAGCCACAGAATAGCCTAATACGATGATTTATTGATTAAGCTAATGTACACAAGTCTACATGATAAAATAAAAAAGAGGGGAGGGTTTTTACAAACTATTAGGAAGCAATGTTTTAAAACATTGAATTACATCAGCCTCCTGATAAGCACATCGGTTAAAACCAGATACCAAGTATTTTTAGGCCTATGTGACATTCATAATATCACAGCTAGATTAGGGTTCTAGGTTTAAAAGGATCTGAAACCAATTCTGCCTTTTAGGGAAGATCTAATGCTAAACACTAGACTGTAAAATCGAGAGCACCAGGACCATATACTATAGCATACTTTTTGGTTTCTTTGTGGATAACTGCCAGTTTTATACCTCTAATCTGACTGTTCTCCTGAACTCCAGTGCCACATTTCCAAATGCCTGATGGGCACTGTGCAGAAGAGAGTTAGCACTTAGAAGCATGACTGCTGTTTTAGGAAGGCCAGCTAGCGGAGGCTGGTCACTGGCTGGCATCTGGGATGTGGATTTTGAGAGGGTTCCCACCATTTCCATAACTGCTGAAGGTTTCACTGACTCTGATTATAAAAACACGTGGTTTATGGTAACACCTGCTTTCCTTTGGGAGTCTGGAATTCTGGTACAGGCTAGGCAGAGAATGACTAGGTGACAGACAGCCTCCCTCCCCCAACCCCAGCCCAATAAAAACTCTAAGCATTGTGTCTCTAATGAGCTTCCCCGACAACAACTTCACATGTGCTGTTACAATCTATTGCGGAAGGAATTAAGCACAAATGTGAAGTGTGTGACTCTACTACAGTGGACTCTTAGAAGCTTGTGCTTGGCTGATTAGTGTGGCTCAGTTGGGTGGGCATCTGTCCTAAAAGTCACCGGTTCGATTCCCGATTAGGGCACATGTCTGGATTGTGGATTTGGTCCCAGGTCGGGGCGCATTATGAGAGGCAACTGATCAGTGTTGCTCTCACACCAATGTTTCTCTCCCTCTCTTTTTCCCTCCCTTCCCCTCTCTACAAATAAATAAATAAAGTTAAAAAAAACCAACAACATTAAAAAAAGCAGCTTGTGCTTGTTTTCCCTGGACTTTGGCCCCATATGCCTTTGCTTTTTGCTAATTTTGCTTTTTATCTTTTCATTGTAACAAATCACTGCTGAGCAGAATTATATGCAGGATCCTGTGAGTCCTCCTAATAAATCATCAAACTTGGACAACTCTTGCCGACTCCCAACACAGGTATTTACCCAGATGTCCTCCTTACGTCAAATTCAGAGCAGTCAAAAGTGAACTCACCATCCTCCATACCAAATCTGCCCTTCTTCCCACTCCCTAGTCCTGTTATGAGCACTTCATTAATATCACCTGTTGCAAACAGTAATTTTTGCCCTTATCTCCATTTTCTCTAAATCCTTCCAGTTATACCTCCACAATTATCTCTAGAATCTATTCCCTCAACTTCATTTTCCCCACCCAACATACGCCTTGCATCTCTGAGCTACTTGAGTAACTTCCAACTAATCTCCTCTCCTTTAAACATCATTCCTTCTAATAGATTTTGCTCTCTGCAGTCCAATAAATCTTGCCAGCTCTCAATTTAATGTGGTCAGTATCCTTAAACATCCCCAAACTAACCAAATAGAGCAAGTTTTGTAAGTTCTTAGTTAAGGTCCAAAGTACCCTCCCTACAATATTTTCTATATTGCTCCTACTACAACTCAATAATCTCAAGCTGCAGCAAAAAATGAGTTCTGATTCCTGCTCTCTAGGGCAATGTGCATTCTATTTTCCTAAAATGCTTTTCACTTCCATCTCTCTTAAAATGACTCAATCTCTAATATGCTGCTCAAATGTAAGCGACTTGAAAAGTAATTTTCCTGATTTCCTCACTCATAAATGTCCTCCCCCTGCTCAGAGTTCAGTCACCACGTTATTCTTATCATTTTCACAGCACTTCCCACCTTCTAGCCTTCCTAAGTAGACTTCCTATTCTCTAGCTTCTTCCTATTCTCCACGGAATGTGGCCCATTTCAAGTATCTGCTGACAAACTGACATCCCTCCCAAAGTAATTAAAGGGTGACTGGAGAAAAAGAATGTAATTTAGGCATTAAAAAGTTATAAGATTTCACACTGCAAAAACAAAACATCCGCCACCTCCCAACACCAAAAAACCCAACTATATTCCTAAAATTGTCACTCTCACTAAACAGACCTACATTTAGATAGAACAGAAAATCACAGTTTACACTATGATTACCTTCTGGTTGGCTGGATCTTCATTAATCAAAGAAGAACCAGTATATGAAACTAAATGTCACTTTAAATATCAATGAAACAATTTGCAGTGCTTCCTGCCAACATCTGTAGTAGACTGAAATATATAAAAACCTGCATGTTATTCTGCTGAGCTACAAACTGCCAACCACGTCGATTGAAACATGGATCTAAAAAAAATGTTAAAATAAGAGTAGCACAGACTCGTTCTACTTCT
>PVJI01028945.1:0-15913 GCA_004026765.1 Micronycteris hirsuta
GAATAAGCAGCGTAATTGGTAGGCATAAAATAGACGGGGGAGATTAAGATTAGTATAGGAAATAGAGCAGCCAAAGAATTTATTTGTACAACCCATGGACATGAACTAAGGTTGGGAGAAATGCCGGAGGATGGGGTGTGTAGGGCAGAGGGGGGTAAAGGGGAAAAAAATTGGGACAACTGTAATAGCATAATCAATAAAATATATTTAAAAATAAAGGTATTTGAAACAAAAAAAATAATTGCCACATACTTTTTTTTTTACAACTTGTGTGTTCTAGACCTTTTTATCTAAGTGGTGAGAATAATATGGTATTGAGTAATAAAGAATTCAACTAGATATTTTCTAGTTTTATATCTATTAAATTTTCTGGAATCCCAGACCCAATTAATTCTTCCCCAATAGCTCTGTTGAGGGTGTGGAATGTGGTGGGATGAGAAAGATAATGTCAAGGACATTTTCTATCACAGACATCAGTAAATAATTTGGTGGGTCCTAAAGGCAGAGTTGGTGTTGTTCCAAAACATCCACTTCCAGAGTTGCTTCTGAGTCACCAGCCTGGCTGTGGCCAGTACATGAAATACTTATTGCACCACAAAAATTATGTAAAACATTTTCTTTGCTTCAATTCATTCTTTATTACTGATACTTTTCCAGAGTAACAGACACAAATCCAGGAGGAAAAGCCTAGGGAGACTGTGTTCTTCTCACTCCTTCTTGAGACAGATATTGAAATCAAAAGTAATAAAACAAAGTATTGGATCTAAGAAATAAGCATTTATTCTTAAAAAATAGAATAGTTTAAAGGTCTGTTTTTTCCCAAATGTTGTTCTCCAATCTCTTTAGATTGTTTTTCTTTTCTACATGATTATTGCATAAGGAGGAACCTGATATAAGTTTTTAAGAAATTGAAGAGGAAGAATCTAATTTGTCTTCACAAACCATAAAATGCATCCCAGAAGAGTCATTTGGCCTTAGAATTGGAGATTATTTGTTGGCTCACCAAGCAGTAATGGGAAGGGATACCATGCTTTTATTATTTCCACAATACCCGTTACCTTTTGTGCATGTTAGGTGTTATAATGAAGTTGACAAAAGAAGACTCTGTGATTTCCATTTAGAGCCACTAATTTAGAGTAGAAAATTGCACATAGAATGACACAACTATTGTAGTTGCTAAATTCATTAAATGCTATAGTAGTAAAGTTCACATTGTTATAAGTTAATACACTAAGGAAATTAATTCATATTGAGATCATGAGGGGAGATTCTGTTGAAGAAGAGGTCTTAAATATAATATAGTTAAATGAAGGGTGATTGGAGGAATGTTCCAGGGCAAATAAAGAGCAAATGTGAAGTCATTAAGATTAAATATGGTGCCATCTAGAGAAATGAAGAAGGCTCCTGTGAAGATATGGCTAGAAAATGGCCATCTACAAGCTAAAGAATGGCCTCAGAAGGAATCAACCCCACTAGCATCCTGATCTTAGACTTCTGGTATCCAGAATTGTGAATAAATGTGTCATTTAAGGCACCCAATCTGTGTTATCTTATTATAGGAGGCCTAGCCAAATAATACAAATACCAAGTGTTTTACAAAAAGGTGAAAAAAAGTCTATCCAGAATAAGATTACATTCATTTTTTATTGTCTTTCTTTATTTTTTATTGTTTGCACTATTACAATTGTCCTCCACTTTCTCCCTTTTTTTCACACTCAGACCCCACTCCCCCCTCACTTAGGCCATCACTACACCGTTGTTGTCTGTGTCCATGGATAATGCATATATATATTCTTTGGCTAATCCTTTCTTTCAACTACTCCCCTCTTCCCTCCTCCCCTCTGACAGCTGTCAGTCTGTTCCACGTGCCTACCCTTTTGTTTCTATTTTGTTCATTAATTTATTTTGTTTATTAGATCATATTCATTTTGAAAATTATATTCAGTAAGTAATGAATATATGTGCTTATATATAATTTATAGAAAAACTACAATAGTCAATGAGGAATGTTCTAGAACTAAGGAATACAGGACATAAGTACCTTATTTGGGCTGAGGTTAAAATAGTCTCAAAATTGATGAGGGTGGGAATCAGGATGATGGTAGAAGCAGAGGAGGAGGGGACAGATTCAAAATTATTCAGAAACTGAAATCAAACAGACTGAATCACATGCATTTGCTTATTTGATTTGGGGGCAGCATCTTGGCCTTTACCGTGTGGATTAACGGACATTTCCTTAACTGAGACTGGAGTAAGATAATTGCAAGAGGTTATTTCAGCTTTAGCTCTTCAATTGAAGCATCAAGGGACAATCTAGCAAAGGCCATCCATTAAAAACTTGTAATTTCCAGTAAGGATTTGTCAATGGACTTTTGATTTGACTATTAAAGACTTTGCTATTTATATATAACTGTGGTTATTCAAGTATATATAGAATGATAGTTTGAGAAAATATTTGCATATTGTTTCCTCACCATTGCCAGGGAGATGTTTGCCAGAAATTGTGTCATTATCACGTTTAAAGTCTGAATAAAAATATTCTTTGTGGAATAGTTTGGTAAAAATAAAAATCAATAAATGTATCACATGCTATGATGGGTACACCCACACCTTACACTAACCAAAACTTAACAAAAGCAAAACAACCATTGCAGCACAGTAAGTGGCAGAAAGGACAAGAGAGACATGTGTTTCCAGGGAAAGCTAAAGGAGTGATGGCCATGGAGAACTAATATGAACAAAGGAAACCTCAAGGATGAGGGTGCATTTCACATGAATCTGAACATGGATAATATTTGGCTAGTCAGAGAAAATGGAAAATTCAGAAAGCAGGAAAAGAATATCCCAGGTGGTCACAGTGGAAATTTAATGCTAACAGGCAATAGGAGATATGGAAGAGATTGTGAAAGATTTAGTTATGAGACTTTCTCAAGAGAAATTGTACATAATTAGCTGAAGGATGATTGAGATCATACAGCTCTGCTTCTTAGCTCAGTATGTGCAGTTTTAGGAAGAACACATGTGCAACTCTGTCTCATTTGTTCTCTTGCTAAACAGGAATTATATTATGTAGGCCATATAAATAATTGGAAACCTAGCTAATGATCCACAGATGAATACAGTTATATTTGCTTGAAGTAGTACTACATGGTCCAATGATTGAAACCTCTGTTTAAATATTTGTTTTAAACTGGCATTGGCTGAAACATAATATTATGTATCCAAACTCTATGTAAGACATTTTCAAAAGGAGAAATATACTGAAAAGCTCTAAATTTGAGCAATGTCTAAGGAGTCAATTCAGTTGGCTTCTATCCAACTAACTATAGAGTTGATATTGTGGGATTTAGAAGCATAGATTATTCACAAGTTTTATGAGAGTTAGTACTGTATTGGGTAAATGGTCTAGAAGAAAACTGGACTTAGTAACATCAAGGAAATACATCTTCCAGGCAAATGTCATTGAGCTGTATAAAAATATGAGTCATTTACAAAAGCATGTAGGTTTGCCTCTGAAAGAAACAATGTGTTTACTTGTTTAATGTTTTTAATAATTAAAATAAATAAGCAAATACTTCAAGTTTTTCTTGTATAAAGTATTCTACTTATAAGATCTTTGAACAAGCATGAAGGGCAATGTCATTCAAAAATGATGCAGTGGGGTCAAAATATCCTCTGGCAACAAGTGGCTCTATAGGATTACTAGCTCAATTTTATATTAACATGTCTCCTTTCTTGACACTGGAAGAAAACATAATGTTATTGTGGTTCTTTTCTCACTTTAATATATGGTTGGTATTAAAAGCTTATGTGTTTCATGTTACCCTCTTAATTTATAAAAAATAAACTTATCAAAGTAAGAAAGCCATGTATTATATCCATTGGAAGGCCATAGTCTGAGGAAAGAGCTGGGAATGTGCAAAACTCTTATGATAGGTAGATGATAGATAGATAGATAGATAGATAGATAGATAGATAGACAGACAGACAGATAGATAATAGATAGATAGATACTTGTAGATAGACATTCGATCCCAGATGAAAGTTATAGGGAAGTCCAGGTGACCTGTAACCTGCAGCATTGTCAATAAGCTGATCACAGCCTAGATCAGCTATACCACAGCTGACCTGCAGGTCCAAGATCATGACATAAATGTTTGTTTTCTTTAGTCATTCAGATGTGTGATGGTGATACTCATCATTATTATGGCAATAGCTAATTAATACTTGAATCAATGACTAGAAATGAGTTGGTAAATCTGAAATGAGAATAGAATTCACAAAACGTTAAATAATTAGAACATTAGCAATCACTAAAACAAAAGAAAGTAAAAAATTAGAACATATCTAAAATATGGATTGCCTAAAGTAATAAAATTATACTGAATAAAATCTCAAATCAGTTTGTTGACTATTATATATGTAAAGAAACTAGACATCTTTGAAACAAACAAATGGTTCAGACTATGTGGCAAAATATATTATCAGCAGACCTGCCAGGGCTCCCCACATTAATACTGATATTAAAACCTGTATCTCTGCTAATGAGCATAAATTGACCATTTAAGCATGGAATGAAATTGAGTAGTCCATCTTATCAAATCTGAATTCTAATAATAACCGGGAAAATGGAAAAACTGTAAGAATTGGAGATTCTGTACTGAAGATTATAAACCTGTTTCTTTTAAATATATAAAAAGTATTCTCCCCATAGCCTGAGTCTGTGTTTCTAGCTGAGCCACCCAAAATCTTGACATATCTCACTATGTAAGTTCATCAATCTTGGTGATACTGTCCAAACTTTAAAACTTCAACACAGAACAGTGAATCGTGCTCTATTTGGCTGGATTACAACTTCTGTCTCAAAACTATGTTACCTTCCAGTCAAGAAATGTATATCAGCTCTAATCTAAAGGATTTAAATTCCTCATATTTTGCATACTTGATCTGTTTGGAGAATCAATCGTTATTTTTTTTTTTTTATCTACACAGTGATATTGAATGAGGGTCTACCAACATACACAAAGCAAGTAAATGAGAGGCTAAAAAGAAAAAAAAAAATCCATGGTGCTTGCTCTCAAAGAGAGTATAAATCAGTGAATAAAGAAAAAGTACACAGAATAAAATTTAATGTTACAAAACAACAAGATAAAATTTCAAGGTAGAAGGAAGGAAAGATCATTGCATGATTCAGGGCTATGGGACCTTGTCACAAAGAAAGCATAATTTTATATAACCCTTGAAGAAAAAACTTGATGTGTTTTAGTTGCAGAAAAACCTTCTATGCTGAGAGTACAAGGTCCAAAATTGTGGAGGTGGAAGTATAAGGCATGAAAAGGTAGTTGTGATGAAAGTGATTTGGGTAGAGTAAATGTTGATTCTGAATAAAAATGGCCAGTAAAGCAGAAAGCACTACTAAAATAAAAGCTCAGATACAGCTATAAGGTTCACAGCACTGCATCTTTATGAGTTCAAGATATAATGACCTGAGAGTCCTCAGTTAAGTTTCACTAGCAAACCTGACTCTCTTGGGCATAACAGATTTGATGTTCTGAAAATTCTCTAGTCACCAAAACAGAGCAGTCCAGTCAGACAGTAAGTGACTGTACCTACTTCTCACTTTGAAATGGGACAAATTCTAAGGTATTTTTAATATGTTTTAGAGGTCTCTGTGAGGGTAGGTTGAGGATGGAAATTTACCTGAGCTCAGAGACATGATGACCTTTTTCTTCTTCTTTCTCCTTTCCTTTCCTCCTTACTCCCTTGCTGGATTTCCTGGAAGAGATTTATTTCTCAATGAATTATTCTTAAAGATTTTATTTTATTTTTTATTTATTTTAGAGAGAGGGGAAGGGAGGAAGACAGAGAAGGAGAGAAACAGCAATGTATGGTTGCCTCTCACATGGCCCTCACTGGGGACCTGGCCTGCAACCCAGGCATGTGTCCTGACAGGGAATTGAACTGGGACCCTTTGGTTTCCAGCCCGCGCTCAATCCACTGAACTACGACAGCCAGGAGTCAATGAATTATTCTTCATGAACTGCCAACACATGACCTGCCTCTGTGGAACCCGACCTAAGAAAAGAGCCAGAGTTAAATCTGAACTCAGGGCCATTTCGCTCCAAACCTCTGCTCCTAACACTTTAAGATATTCTTAAGATGTTCAGGGGCAGAGAGGCCTTCAACAGCTCACTCAATCCCATTGCATCCTTGGCTATTCCCTCACTAGCCCTCTACATTAGTATCACATCAAAACTTAAAAGATCCAAAAGGCTAACATTAAACCACAGTACTTCCTGGGCTACAGGCCAGCTCTGGGTCAGGGAACTGAATAGCAAAAGTGTTGAATCAGAAATTATATAATTGTTTTTCTCTAAGAGTCTAATAATCTTTATTTGAGACAGTGAAATGGGGGCATTTCCCTGATACTCAAGTGGAATATGTAGTAGGCATTTGTACAGTTTCCATAGAAGTGAGGAATTTTTTATTAATTCCTCTCTGACCTTCATATGCAGAGCCATTAAAGCACTAATAAAATTCACTATCTTAATGACTGTGGATGGTACAACACAAATTCACCAAATTTAGAGAACCGTAGAACTTACGTTGAAAGAACATGGGTGATGGGTGGCAGTTAGGGAAAGTAGGTTAAATGATGGCAGATAGAACCTCAAAATAACCCCAGGGCCCTTTGCTGTTTGTGAATGCTTTATCTTTAGAAGGAAGAAAAACAAACTAAGAGCACTTCTTTGAAGTTAAATACTCTGTATTATATTTTATTACAAGTTTGAAATAATAGTCATTTCCAAAACCTTAAAGTTTTGGTTATGCCTACCTTTACATATTCCTAAATATCTTGTATAAGTTTATTTAATGTGAATTTGTAATCTTTAGATATTCTTCTGACTGAAAGGTTTGAGTTTTATGTGCTATAGTGAAACATTTTTGATGCCTGATGATGGCAAAATGGGTGAAAACTCAGGTAATCAGTGACTATCCTCCAGCCTTAGAGAAGAATATCTCTTATAGATTTTCATCAGAAGTAGCTCATTTTTATAACAATTGACCAAGTTTTCTCATAGAGTCTATTGCTATTTTTCAAGTATTAAAAAACCCTGTTAAATTGTACTGCTGGATTCATGCAGGGATCCACTTGATGATTTAATAATTAAATTAATTTTTAAAAATTATGCCCTAGATTTCTCATCACAACAATGCTTACGTGTCCGGGAAAATAATAACAAGTTTAAACCTGGTAGACACACACTCAAATCCTGAATAACAGGGATCTTGAGCCCTCTAGAAAGTAATGTGTTTCCAGAATATAAACCACACTCCAATATCTACTTTACTGCCTTGTGAGAGGATTCATTCATTGTTTACATGACCCCTGGGAACACTTGGAAAGCCAAATACAGCCATTAATTTTTCTTTGCATTTAGTCAGAATATGAAAGATAAGTGACACAGGAGAATAAAGGCACAGAAATAAAACATCCAAAATGAAGGCTCCAATATTATATCTCAGTGAGGAATTCTCAGTATGGAGAGCTACTCGAGCAGGGACACTAGGCCATGCCTGTCCATCACAGGCTTTGCTGAGAGGAGGGCGTGCGCTGCTGATTCTTTCCTGAGATAAGCAAGTGGATGGGCCTCCCTGCAGTGATTCTCATGCCCTCTCAAGGGGCTTTGGTGCTAATCCCACACCCTAACTGGCTTCAGTAACATTGAAGGTGAAAGTCAGGTTTGCGAAGAACGGTGAGGAGTGTCAGGATACACTATGAGACCTAGCAAGTGAGTGTTGCCAAAATGGTTCAAACAGGTCAAGCAGAGAAAAATGAATACAAAGAAAAAATAAAACATTCTGAACAATTGGCCACATCTCTACCCATTCCCTGTATGAGGTAAGGGCCTGAAATTACAAACACATCAGAGCCGAAAGTACTTGATAAAAAACATTGGTTCTAAAAAGAAATAACATGCCCTGATTGGTGTGGCTCAGTGTGTTGGCATCATTTTGCAAGCAAAAAGTCACTGGTTCAGTTCTGGTCAGGGCACATTCCTGGGTTATGGGTTCAGTTCCTTGTTGGGGTGCATACAAAAAGCAACTGATTGATGTTTCTCTCTTGCATCAATGTTTCTCTACCACTCTTTTTGCCTCTGCCCCCTCTCTGTAATAAATAAATACAATTAAAAAATAAATCGCCCAGCCTGGCTGGTGTAGCTCAGTGGATTGAGCGCGGGCTGGGAACCACAGGGTCCCGGTTCGATTCCCAGTTGGGGCACATGCCTGGGTTGCGGGCCAGGTCCCCAATGAGGGCCATGTGAGAGGCAACCATACATTGCTCTTTCTCCCTCCCTTCTCCTCTCTCTGAAAATAAATAAATAAAATCTTTAAAAAAAAAAAAGCAAAAGGCTTAAAAAAATTTTAAAAAATAAATCGCCCAAATATGTTTTTGAAAATTACTTTATTAAATTTTTATTAAAAAAATATATATGTATGATTTGATCTATCTGCTAAAAAATAGCACTTTAGAAATGGTGGCATAGGTAAATGTGGTGCTTGAATACTCCCACAACCACATCAAAATTACAGAACAACCATTATTCAAAACCAACTGAGATCAAACTGAATGGAAGCCCTACAACTAGAGATTTTAAGAAGTCTCATCAAGACTGGGAGAAGGGGCGAAGATGTAGAATAGGCTGGTCACACATCCTAGTGTGGCAGACAAAAATTGGGATGGATACCTCAGCTGCAGAGGTCCTCCTTGTGGAGCAAGGAGTCCCAGCCCCACACTAGGTCCCCAACCCAGGGTTCCAGAGCAAGGAAGATAAGTTTCCACAACTTCTGGCTCTGAAAACCAGTGAGAATTGTGGCTGAGTGAGAGGGAGGGCTTCTGGAGTCCCAGGTAGTTGAACTTAAAAGGCCCAATTTGAACTCACTCTAAGCTCCAGTGCTGGGGTACTGGCTTGAAAGGTACCAGAGACATATGGGGAGGAACTGAATTCCCATCATCATACAGAGAACTTGTAGGGGGAAACTTACTCCCAGGCAGAAGTGCTGGCAGAGGCCACTCTTCCTTTGATGATCCTTCACTCACCTCAGAAAAGGCAGGCAGGTGTCATATCTGAGTCCCCATCAACCTACCTCACACTGTGTGCCCTGCCTAGTGATTCCCTGAGACCCAACCCATCCAGCTTGCAGGTTCACACAAGCCATTTTCAGTGGCTTTTCCATGCAGATGGTTTCTCCTGCCTCATACTTTGGACTTTCCTAAAATCTCTCAAACAAGTAGCAACTGACTTCTGTGTGCCCCATACCTCTAAGTATTCCCAGGCTTGGTGCTAGTAGCAACTGACCTCGGTTTTCCTCTTGGCCTCTCCTGGGTACTTCCAAGCCAAACACAAGTAGCAGCCATCTTCCAATTGTTCTGTAGCTCATGCTAGGTGGCCCCAAGCAGGGCACAGTTGGTGGCTGACCTTGCACCTCCTGAAAGCACCCAGAGCTAGTGCACCTGATAGATAGCTTCAGACCATACCAGACTATAGCCCTATCCATTCCACAAACAACACATTCAAGGTGTAGATTCAGAGAGCACCAAGTCACACTGAAGCAAGTCCTGCTCCATAAGGTCAGTTCCTACATAGCAGCTCCTCCATTGTAGTTGCAGCAAACACTCATAGCTGATTGGCCTAAGGGTTAATGCCTCCTAGAGATGCCAATAGTAATCAAGGCTCAACTACAAGAAGAAAGTGCATATAGCCCACACAGAGGTATACCTGGAGTGCCCAGGTCAGATGAATGGGGAAGCTGTACCACAGAGCCCTACAAGACACCTATACAAGGCCAACCTACCAAGTCCAGGAGATGTAAGAGCTCTACCTAAAACATAGGGAAATAGCCAAACTAAGGAGACCAAAAAAAAAAAAAAAAAAAAAAAAAAAAAAAAAAAAAAAAAAAAAAAAAAAAAAAAAAAAAAAAAAAAAAAAAAAAAAAAAAAAAAAAAAAAAAAAAGTTCCAAATGGAAAAATAGGAGGAATCTTCTGAAAAAGAACTAAATTAAATGGAATCAAGGAAACTATCAGATATAAAGCTCAAAACAATGGTTATAGGGAAGCTTGAGGAACTCAGTGAGAACTTCAAGGAACCCAGTGAGAAGTTCAATAGCATGAAAAAGGACACAGAAACCATAAAAAGGAACCAGTCAGAAATGAAGGACACACTAACTGAAATAAAAGACAATTAACAGGAAATCAATAATAGAGTAGATGAAGCCCAGAATCAGATTGGCACTTTGGAATATGAAGAGCAAAAAACACCTAATCAATCAGAACAGCAAAAATATATATTTTAAATGAGGTTATTATAAGGAACCTCTGGGACAACTTCAAGCATTCTAATATTTGCAACATGGGGGTGCCAGGAGAAGAGAGAGCAAGAAATTGAAAATTTAATTAAAAAAATAATGATACAGCCCTGGCTTGTGTGGCTCAGTGCATTGAGTGCCAGACTACAAAGCTAAAGGTCACCAGTTCGATTCCCAGTCAGGGCACATGCCTGGGTTGAGGGCCAGGTCCCCAGTAGAGGGGCAACCATACAGTGATGTTTACCTCCCTCTCTTTCTCTCTTCCTTCCCCTCTCTCTAAAAATAAATAAATAAAATCTTTAAAAAATTATTAAAAAAAATAATGATAGAAAACTTCTCTTGCCTGATGAAGGAAATAGACATACAAGTCTAGGAAGCACAGAGAGGTCAAAACAAGATGAACCCAAAGAGGCCAACAGTAAGATACATGATAATTAAATGCAAAAGGTTAATAACAAAGACAGAATCTTAAAAGCAGAAAGAGAAAAGCAGTTACCCACAAGGAAGCTCCCATAAGATGGTTGGCTGATTTATCAACAAAAACTTTGCAAACCAGAAGTCATTGATAAGAAGTATTCAAAGTGATGAAAAGCAATGACCTACAACCAAGATTACTCAGCAAAGCTATGAGTTAGAACCAAAAGACAGGTAAACAGCTTCCCAGACAACAAAGAGCTAAAGGAACTCAGTATTACATAAAATGTTAAAGAGTCTTCTTTAAGAAGAAGAAGAAAAATATGAATAATAAAATGGCAATAAATACATATCTATTAATAATTGAATCTACAAAAAAGTAAAGAGACTCATAAATATAGAGAACATTGATGGTTCCCAAATGGGAGGGGAGTTTGAAGGATGGGTGAAAAGATGAAGGGATTAAGAAGTACAAATTTCTTGTTACAGAATATTCATGGGGATGTAAAGTACAGCATAGATAACATAGTGAATACCATTTTAATAAAAACAACTGACCAAAAAAATAACACTTAAACTCAGAGACCTTTCCCCAAAGAGACACTGTAAAAGGGAGTAACACCCATCACCTAAACTGTGCTCTTTCCTGTTTTTAAACCCTCCATCCCTGCCTCCTAGTAGGCTATAAGACAGAGATGAGTCAGCTAGAACATACACGCTTGTCCATTTTTCTACTTATACATACTTTGCATTCAAAGCAAGGGGATTTTCAATTTCCTCCCAGTCAGTCCTCTCTGACATTTTCTTCCTTTCATCAAATGGACATTCAAGATTACTACCCTCCACATTTAGTAGCTAAGTGTAAATTACTATATAATTTCAGTTGTAAGTTTAGTTTTTCACCCTCACTAGAGTTCCAAATGATTATTGTATTTTCTGTTACTCTCCAGGGCTGTGTCACACTTTGAACAGTCTCACAAAGTTTCCCAAGTAAACATAAGATCAGCTACATTTATCTCAAGACAGTTTACCCTACAACTGTGCAGATTTCAGGGAGAGAAGCTGATAGCACCAGAGACCATTAACTTTCTTTTCCAAAATCACCTTTCTCATTAGATTTGAAAAATGTGTTTGAGAAAAGCAGCTTATGGCAGTTGACTAGATAAAACTTCAGAGAGATAGTACACACTAGGAAAGGTGAGACAAATTGCAGTGATAAGGTATGTCAGCAGAGGGCTGATGTTGCAAGAATATAGTGTCTTTGTATCTGCAGTCATTCATTAAATAAGGTTATGTCAGTGCTGGTGGCATAGAGAAATGAGCACTTCGATATACCCAGGAGCAACTGAACATAATTATTGTTATCTCTGGTCTTCTGTATCCTTCCCACAGACTACTCATTGGCACTGATATGTTCATTTGAAAACTACGTATGCCATAAAAATATTTTTAAATAATTATTTTTGGCACTTTAATAAATTATATACAATAAGAACATGTTCGTTCTACAATCTGATATTAATGGTTCTGACTCAGAAAATAAATTTGATTATTAACTCTATATAGTCAAAAAAGCCTAGAGGTGTCCAAATAGTTAAACATAGTTATAGGGGAAAGAAAAAAGAAAGACACTTAAAATGAAGGAAAAAAGTAATTTTAAGCTATTATCAATATATATTAGAACATAACATTCTTTTGCAATAATGCAAATGTTCCTCACTTTACCAAGTTAATAGTGAAAAATTGATAAGTGAAACATTCACAAAACCCCCCAAAAATACTGGAAATAAGGCAGATTCATAAGTGATATTACAATTTTTGTGTCAAACCTGAAGAATGTTTAGAACTTCTGTCCATGAACTTACTCTTAGAAATGAAACTACTTTCAGACTATACATGAATAACATAAATACCCTGTAAGCAAATTATATTTTGGAAGGTTGGAACAATCAAATATTATAATGGACAAATCAGAAAAGAATGTCCACACCCCTCCTCCAACAAGAGCACCTTCTGGTTGTTTACTCACATATTTTGACTTCCCTTGGGTCTTTCTGCTACTATTTCAGCCTAAGCTCTCTATTACTTCAGTGGCTCCCAAACTTTGACACATACATAAAAAAATTGTTTCTGCAACCGAACTTTCTCATGTATCTATTAGATCATTACATGAACCCACAGAGATGATAAATCCTTCACCATCAGAACACCCAAATAAAATAAAAAACAATAAAAAATACCTGATCCACATCTCTGTCAAGCCCATGTTCTATTTTTCTGCTCTTTTAAAGAGGCTTAGCATGCTGGAAAATAGAACCTGAGGAAAAGCTTAAAGGCCAGTGCTTTAATAGGAGCTGTGATCTCAGGCCACAGAGGGAATGGAAAACCAAATGAGACAAGGAAACACATATAAAATTATATATTATCAAGCAGCATCATAAAGATACATAATTCATTGCTCAGTTGCATAGGATATCTCTAGCAGGGCAATAAGAAATGCCATATCTAAGAATTATCCAATAGAATAAGGATGGGAGAAGGATTTACTTACAGTTTCCTTTATATCTCCTTTTCCTCCTTGCGCAAGGTTGTTCTTCCAGAGCATTAACTCCACCATACTTTTTATGTCATTTGGACTTTTTGAAAGCCACTGGGAAATCATATATCCCCAGTCCTTGAAATGTGGAACTTAGTCTGAATCCTGAAGCAACAGCTAGAGTCAGGGTCACTATGCATCCCTTCAGGGGTATGGTCAGGGTTACAGCATCACCTTGGCTCCTTCTGTATCATGAGTAAAAGCAACCTTTCCTAAATATTATGTTTAAACTGGTAGAAGACCATTTGGCTTTGACATCTGCTAAATGAGTCAGAAGACTGTGACCAAAAACCAAAGAAATAGGTAATTCAAAATCAGTCAAAAGGTGTGCATAAAATTTGCCTGATTGAAAAGTAGATTGTATTCATTTAATTTCATCTCTACAGTTTTCTCAATGATCTTCACAATGACAACAGCTCCAGTGGTCCATCGTTTTTCCTCACCTTTCTTATCCTCTCAGCAGTGTCTCACCCAAAAGATTGCTCCTTTATCAACTCACTTTCTTGCCTTCTAGAAGACCATACTTTCCTCTTTCCCCCTTTTCCTTTTGGATCTAGTTTGTTTTTCAGTCTCTCTAGTGGTTATCCCTCCTTTCCTGATATTTTTAAATATTCAAGTACCAAGGCTAAATGATTGGGCCTCATCTCGTCTTCCCTCTCTCATTCTTTATATGATAGCACTTATATAGCATGAAACACTATTTTATATGCTGGTGATTCCACAATTAATTTTTTCTGATTTCAACACTGCCCCTGAACTCACTTCCCATATAGTGAACTATTTACCCAACATTTTTCTCTTTTGCTCCCTTCAGATCTTAACTCAAATAAATAAATAAATACATTCATAGAAAATAATCTGGGATAACTAATAAAAGAAAGTCTCAACTTTCATAGTAATTAGAAAAGCATAAATTAAAACTATATTTTTATATGTCATAACCTTTATAATGACATATTTTTTTTAAAGCAAGAAAACTGGTATATAAAATGATGGCCATGGGACTTCCTAAGATGGCGGCATAGGTGAATGCGCCGTGCCACCTCACACAACCAAACAAGGGAAAAAATCAGAAATTTATACAACCGAAAGCAGCCAGATCTGACAGTAAATCCTATTGAGAGGAATTCTAACAACCTAGGAATTAAAGAAGACACATTCATCCAGTCTGGTGAGCAGGGAGGAGCAGGTCAGAGGGAGAGCGCTCGACGACCCCGCGTCCAGCTGGTGAGCAGACCGCAGGACCGCGATTGGAGGGGCGGTTCCTGCAAGGCTGCAGCACACCAAGGGATGGGGGTGCCTAACTGAAGCGCGGCCAGCGCCCGGCTTATCCGGACCCAGCGGCCCAAGACTGGTGGACCTGGCAGGTCTGCATTCTCGTGCAGATGGACCAGGAGAGAAAGCAGGGTGCAACCCATCCGCGCAGATTGAGAGCACCTGTGGGCAGGGGAGCCAGCAGCGGGAGGAACTCCCGGCCTCACAGGAGAGTTCTCTGGGGAGACCCGTGGGGGATTGGAGCTGTGCAGCCCATACACTGACCCGGAGCAACCACCGGAGCTGGCACAGAGGGGCTCAAATCACTTGCAGGAGGCGGTGTGGGCTCAGAGAGCTGAGAAGGCGCCATTGTGCGCTCAGGTCCTGCCCCCACAGGCTACATCACAGCACAACTACCTGGAGCTTCCCTGAACAGGGGATCTCCAAGACTCCGCCCTCCTTACAGTAACAGGCTCAACAAGGGAAAAAAAAAAATGGCCCAAAGAAAGAAACAGACTAAAGCTCCAGAGCTAACTGACCAAGAGATAGCCAACCTATCAGATGCACAGTTTAAAACTCTTGTAATAAGGATGCTTTCAGAATTTGACGAAAAATTATCGAAATTGCTGGAACAAATGAAGAGAGATCTGCAGGGAACCAATAGAGATAAGAATGAAACTGGGACTCAAATCAACAGAGTGGACCAGCAGAAAGAAAAAAACCACAACCAACCAGAAAAGAATGGACAAACAAGAATTAAAAAAATGGAGGAGGGGCTCAGAAACCTCCAGGACATCTGTAAACGTCCCAACATACGGATAATAGGGCTGCCAGAAGGAGAAGAAGAAATCCTAGGAATTGAAAACTTATTTGAACACATAATGATGGAGAATTTCCCGAAGCTGGCGAAGGAAATAGACTTCCAGGAAGTCCAGGAAGCTCAGAGAGTCCCAAATAAGTTGGACCCAAAGAGGAACACACCAAGACACATCATAATGACATTACCCAAGATTAAAAATAAGGAGAGAATCTTAGAAGCAGCAAGAGAGAAGGGGACAGTTACCTACAAAGGAATCCCCATAAGACTGTCAGCTGATTTCTCAAAGGGAACCTTGCAGGCAAGAAGGGGCTGGACAGAGGTGTTCCAAGTCATGAAAGGCAAGGACCTACATCCAAGAATACTCTATCCAGCAAAGATTTCATTTAGAATGGAAGGGCAGATTAAGTGCTTCTCAGATAAGGTCAAGTTCAAGAAGTTCATCACCACCCAGCCTTTATTG
>PVJI01028946.1:0-15880 GCA_004026765.1 Micronycteris hirsuta
TCTGGTTCCCAGCCCGCGCTCAATCCACTGAGCTACACCAGCCAGGGCCAAAAAGCACATTTTTGAGAGTTATCACTCCTGCCCTCTCAGCACTAGAGTGAGTCCAGGAGGGGCATCAGTCAGATGTCAGACAGGCTGGATGAGGGGTGGCAGGTGGTCTGGATGTGGGAGTCCCTTGCTGGGAGTGGAGGTTATCTGGAGGTTTGATATGTGTACATCCAGGCACTGATGCTGGCCTAGAAAGTTCAGAAGTTTAAGTTCCCACACTAGTTAGAACAAGAATAGGATCACTTCCTCATGTCTCAACCTACTTGCTTTTAGTAATTTAGCAACTTGACCAGAATGACTCCATTTTACGTTTCCACTCTGTTTCTCAATGCATCCACATCAATGCCTGCTATTGGGTCCAGAGTAGATACGTGATACCTTCCTTGTGACTTTCTTCATCATAAAATGCTCCTCTTGGCCTCATCTAATGTTTTGCCTTGAACCTGACCCCTGCTTTCTGTTGGCTTTTGCCTGCAAACTCTTGCACTGCTCTCTTCTCGTCCTTCTTTCTGAGCCTTGTTTGGACAACGTCTCTCGCCTCCAGCTGAGACTTGGATGCGAACCACCTACAGGCACTCCTTTCACGGACAAGTTAACTCATCTGCAAAGGTCAACGTGACAGATCCGTCCTGGTCTCCACGAAGTCGCCTTACTTAATACTTTCCACTTTCATAGGCCATAAAAGTATTTGCTTAATTTGGGTACAAGCGTTTCTTCTGGTCTTTTGGAAGTTTGTAGCTGTGTGCTTGTGGTCACCTTTATAATTTTACGTAACACGCTTCATCCTTTCTTTTTCTAAAGAGTATCTGTTGACTTCCAACTGTGAGTAATAATGACACGATTGTTTTTCTTCCTCCTTCCTTCCCGCCCCATCCTTATCACAATAACACTTTAAATGAAAATGAACATCAGGATAAATAGAAATAGTTTACTGGAAATGAAATTGTAACCGCACTGACTGTGTCTAAGACGGCGCCCTGGGTCTGGGAGGACCCACTGACGCAGTAACAGCTCTTCGCACGGACACAAACCGCCCGGTGCCACAGGCTCTGCGGAGGGCGGATGCTGGGTGGTCGCTCTCCAGGTGGAAAGTAAGGGCGTCATGATTTTCTCCCCTCCGAGCCCTGCGTCCCTGCCTGCGCTGCCCAGCATAGTTCTTGTCCTCCCTAGGCCACTCGTAGGAGGAGTTCCGTCCCTTTGCCAGTGACCACAGCCCTGAGTGTCTCAGCAGGAGCCGCCCAGGTGGAGGGGTTGCGACTGCAGGTGGCTCTGGGCCCCGGTGGACGGCGTCCGGTCTGGCCTCCAGGACACTCTTCTTCCTCCAGCCTCTTGCATGAATCTGGGTGTGGCTGGCACCAGCTCCAAGCAAATCAGGTTTGACACCATGTTCTGGAAGTTTCTGAGGACCCCACAGTTCCAGAAGAACCCAGCACTGCCTCGTTCCAGCCCGTGGCAGTGCCAGGCACACCCGCCCTGCTAAGCCTCCTCCAGCTCGCGTGCACCAGCCCCGCGGGGTACCCTTGTCCAGATGGCACCTTGTGCTAGGCTCTGTCGCGGATTTCGTCCCGCAAAATCCGTGGGGGGGACCGCACCGATTGCGTGAATCAAACTTACTTGGAGAATAGAGTCTGGCAGCCACGGGTCTTTCGCTCCATCTTCAAAAGACCCCGGGTGTAGCTCAGCTGGGCTTTTTATTAGAAGCTTTAGGACACATTTACATTGGATTGATTATTCATGGGCTTATGCAGAACAGGGGTTTTCAGTTGGGTCATGAGGATATATGGGAAGGGAATAGATGAAGGGTAGGTTTACTTAGTAACAGAGCATTAGGATATAAATTCAGGTCTGGTGGCAGACAGGACCAGGGTATACATTAAACAGGAGACAAGTAAATTGAGGGTAAGCTAACTAGGGCTGTTAACTTTTAGGACCATAGAACATTGAGGCAATGATTCATTAACTTAAGCTTCTTGGCTTTGGGAGGAAGAGAGACTCAGCAAGTTAGAGAATTTTTTAAGATACATTTTTGCCAAATTCCCATTAGATAATTCCTTTTCCACTGACATGATCCACACGGGAATAATTTTTCCTCACGCAGAGCTGAGCTCAAAACGCGTAAATTTCAGAACTGCGTGTTTTCATGTGTGTGGAAAGAATTCCCACAAGGCTCCGCCCACGTCTTCGCTTCTGCTGTCCCCACCCACCCTGGGCTGCTGTCTTCCCTCCTGTTTCTGACGGTCTAAAGCCCACCGCTCTCTGAGACTCAGCTTGAGTTGAATGTCACCTCCTGCTGGAAGCATCAGTCCCTCTCTCCTGTGGTTCCTCACCGTCATCCTCTGACTCATGTCGCTGCTCACCTCCCAGGGGTGACCACAGGACTTCCTGGGAAGAACTTTGCAGTCAGACAAGACCCTCTTCCCCTGAACTGCCATTTCTGTGGCTGTAGAGTGGGCTGTGGATGACTGTTCGCTGTGGCGAGGACCAGTGGGAGAGCTGCCCCCTCCCGGAGTCTGGGCACCTTCCCCACGGCTGCCCTGGGCTTGGCACTGCAGACACAGAGGTGGGGCCAGCCCTGCCTGCCAGCATGGAAGGGACTTGAACATGAGGCACGATCATTAGCACCGGTAGTATTTTATTATTATATTAGCCGTAATTCTTATTCACATTAAAGGGCAAACTCCTTTGTGACAAGCAGGGTGAATTTTTCCTTACGTCTGCACCATGTCTACATGCAGACCAAGTTAGAGCACATTTCAGCTCCCCAGGAGCCCCCATCGGGGACAACTACTATTTTGACTTTTACCTCCATCGACTAATTCTGCCTGTTTTTTGTACTTTAAAAAAAGATATTTATTATTTATTTTTAGAGAGAGGAAGGGAGGGAGAGAGGGAAAGAAACATCAATGTGTGGTTGCCTCTTGTGTGCCTTCCACTGGGGACCTGGCCCACAACCCAGGCATGTGCCCTGATTGGGAATTGAACCAGCGACCCTTTGGTTCACAGGCGAGCGCTCAATCCACTGAGTCACACCAGGCAGGGCAGTATGAGTGGAATCCTGCAGTACGTGCTCTTTCAGGTCCGGTTTCTCTCACTCAACATTGCTGTGTGTTCGTTGCCTATGTGCTGTTGAAAGAGCAGCAACAACAGTTGCAGCCCCCTTCCCCGGGGGCCTGGCACATGGCGAGTGATTAGTTCGCAATGAGTCTTGGTGGAGGGAACTTGACCCATTCAGCTTTTTTCAAATACTAGAATGTCACCTGAGTCGACTCCATTGTCGAGAGATACTGGAGGTACAAATCAGGGCAGCAGAGAATGCCAAGGAGGTCATTTTACAGGTCATGGGCATCTACAGTGTGGCATGGCTGTTTCCAGAGACTCAGACTGGTGACTGTGGGTCTCTTTTGGGCTCCCTGGGCCCTGCCCTCGGCCCTGCCCTGCCCCGGCAGGGCTGAGTCTGCTCCTTGTATAGCCCTGTATAGCCCTGGTGTTTCCACCTGTCAAATGGACACCACCACACCCCATGGCCCTCTGTGGTCTGGGTGGACACCCAGGAGGTGAGACAAGCGCAGCGCCCCTGGGCTTGGTCTCAGGGGGAGGAGGCGTCCCTGGTCCTGCTCCTTGGCAGGTGTCTCAGCCCAGAGACTCCCAGGGGATCGGCTCCCGTTGGCCCTGAGGTCCCTCCTGGAGGGCCAGGCTGTGCCTGCTGCTCCCAGCACCCCACCCACAGTTGGGAAACCGAGGCTCAGAGTGCAGGCTGAATTTTTATTCAGTGAGTGACTGGGGAATGGACCCAGCCCACACCATGAGGCGCCTGCGGGGCACCCTGCGTTGGTGCTGAGGGCCCAGACATAAGCTGACCTGCCCAGGCCAAGGATAGCCACGTTCAGGGGAGGGGCCGGGAAGCCGTCACCAAGCTGGTGGCCTTACAGGGTGAGCGGGCCTTTTGCTAGGTTTGGGTGAGGGCACTCCTGGCAGAGGGACCTGCTGAGCAAAGGCATGGCAGTGTGAGCATGGTCAAGGGCATTGAGGGGGCCTTACCGATGAGAGGGACACTCAGGAGACAGGCTGGGATGGAGCCGGTCCAAGGCCCTGTTCTGGGGTGGTGCTGGCGAACCCTGAGACTCCCTTTGGGGCAGAGTCAGGCCCTCCCTTCCAACTTTGGTGTGACCCTGTGCTGGCTCTGGGTAAATCTGTCCCTGTGGCAGGCAGGTGGGTGGATGGGGCTGCGGTGCAGTGAGTCAGTGAATGGGCTTGGAACATCAGGGCTGGGGAGGCAGGTGGGTGGTCAGAGCCAGGCCCCTGGGCATATCCGAATGGCAGGCATTACTAGTCTTGTACTTGTGGGCCATTATTAAGTAAAATAAGGGTTATTTTAACACCTGCACTGTGATGCTGGGAAAGTGGATCTGATAATGAAGACGAGACAGCACTAAGTAACCAAGGAGTGGGTAGCATATACACAGTGGAGACACTGGACAAAGGGGTGATTCACGCCCGAGATGTGAATCACACAGAGGGATGGTGTGAGGTTTCATCAGGTGACTTGGAACTGTGTACAATTTAGAACTTACAGTTTGTTTATTTCTGGAATTTTTCATTTGATATTTTTGGAATGCGGTTGACCCACAGGTAATTGAAACACAGAGAGCAAAACTGAGGATAAGGGGGAACTACTGTTTCGGTCATGCTCTCTGTTCTTGCCTCCTGGAGCGGTCCATTCCTGCACTCCACCCTCCAGGGGATCAACCTCCTTTCTCTGGCAGGGCTGACAAGAGACTTGGCCACCTCCTCTGGCTCAACCAATGACCAACTAGCTAGAGGCACTTGTCTTTTTCAAGGTGTCCATTGGAATCCCCCGTTTTCCTTTGCTTTTTGTGAGGTGAAGTGTCACTGACCTAGTTCTTGGGGAACTAACCCAGAAGCAGGAGCCTAAGAACTGTTCAAGGAGGATTGCTTTTGCTGGACCTTTAATGGTCCTCTCTTGTGGTGGCTTCTCATCCATGCCTCCACTCCCCACCCACCACTAGAGTCGCTCCCCAGCCGACAGCGAGGGCCCCTCCCTGCCCCAGCCCCAGCCCCTGGCTTTGCAAGCCTGTTCCTTCCCACTGCCGGGCCTTTGGCCCGGCTGTCCTCCCAGGTGAGTTGAATTACTGCCCTCTTCTCCCTCAGCTCCTTCTTCCTGTGAGAGGCCAGAACCCACACCTTCAAGACTCCCTTCCACCCCACTCCGGCTGTGGAACGGCCGTGGTCACGAGGCCAATAACCCTTGCGGTACGCGAGCGGTCCGTCTTCCCCTACTGCCGGAAGCTGGGGCGTGGCTGCAGCCGCGCTGTTCTTCAAGCCTAGATCGCGGCTCCGGGAGGGGCCAGTTGCGTCCCTTCCCCCCACAAAGGGGACGGAAGGGCCGGTAGAAAAGGCTTCAAGTAAGAATTTCAAAAGAGAATTTCTCCGCTCTTCCTTTTGCCCGCTGTTGAGACGCTGGACCTGCGATTACCCCCGCGTCCCACCCCGGACCCCGGCCCTCTGCGGCCTCCGCTCCGGCTGCGCCTGCAGAGCGTGAATGAGGAGCCCTCTGGCCGCCCGCGCCGGGTTCCCACCCGCTGCAGGCAGATCCCTGCCCCCAGGAGAGCCCCAGGGTGGGGACGGGGGTGGCGGGTTCATGAGTGGGGTCCGGGCTACCTCCGCGGGCCGGGGCTGGGACGCGGAGGTAGGGCCGCCCCCGGGGGAGTCTCCGCGAGAGCACAGGAACGGGCTCCGGGAGCGCTGGGGGACCTCCCGGCCGGCAGGTGGCGCGGGCGGGGCGTGGAGGAGCGCGAACCTCGGGAATGCCGGCCCGAGGTCCACTGCTTTTAGAAACATTAAATTAGAGATCTCTTCTTCTCAATGACCCACGCTTGTAGAACTGAAACAGCAGAAACATTACAATAACTACCCTCCACCCAAAGCCCCGCCTCCCGGAAGTAATCCCAGCTTCCGGTTTGGGGGCATCCTTCGCGCCTTCTCCAGCATTTGCTCCTTCACCAACACGTGGCCACACCCAGGAGTCATGCTCGCAGACGCAGACGAGCACGGACAGATGCACAGACAGAGATACACGTAGACACAGACACACGTAAACCCAGACACACGCAGGGACACACGTGGATTACAGAAAGAGGTCGGTCACAATATTCCGTGGTGTGGGCATATTTATGCAGACACGTCCCTTGGGATGAATCTGCACATTACGTTTTTGCAGGTTTTGCTGTAAGAAATTTCACTTCCCTCTCTGCCCCTTCTCCTGTTGCGCCATCCACAAGCATTTCATGTTCCCATTCCACTGTCCATGCTGTTGGTGAGGCCCAGCTCCAGTTGCTGGATGCGAGGTGCCCACGTCTCAGCTCCTCTGGCTGAGGACACATCGCAAAGCTTTTCAGGTGCCCTGCGTGGGATTCAGGAGGATGCTCTCGGTGTGAGGGCAAAGCCAAGGACAGAAGGCAGAGGCCAGCAGCTGGACCAGGGCGGACCCTGGACCTTCCGAGGGATGTGTCCGAGATCTTTGACACTCTCAGGTTTGTGAAGACTGACTGTTCCCTGAAAATGCAGTCACACTGAACTGAAAATAGACCCCCAAGAGACCCCTAAGGAGAGGGCTTCCCCACATCCAGGTCTTCGGTGTGTCTGAACACATGGGGGCTGTCATGCTACCTGTGGTTCCACTATCACCCCCCCACCCCGTCCCCACACACTCTGCTGAGGTCTGGGAAGTTCTTTTCAGAGCCACTATGCCCCAATTGTGGGGGTGACACTAACCCCAACACAGCCCCCAGGGTCCGCTGACCTGGTGACACTGCCGGGTGTGTGTGTTGGGTTGGGGGAGCTGAGCACCTCGCTCAGCCTCCTCTCTCCAGGGCCCAGCCCCAGGCCCCTGCCTGGAAGGTGTTTACATAGGGTGGTGCCCGCAGCAAAGGTGCTCGGGGGCCTCACACTCCGAGCAAGATCCGAGTCGGAACGCATCTCTCCAGGCTGTCGGGTCCAGGAGGCGGCCCTGCAGAGGTGAGTCCTGACGGGACAGGAAGGCACTGAGTCTGCAGCGTGCCAACCCCGGGCTGCCCCTGCGCCTGGTGGCACACTGTCACCTGGGCCTGGGCTGGTGACCAGGAACATTCCAGGGGTTTGATTTGGAAACCTCAGTTCCGTGGACATGGATATCCTGGTGCAAAGCACACAAGCTAGACAGGTCCGGGCCAGACACTGAGCCTGTTCCCTCTGGCGCCAAGCTGGCAGAAGGGCCAGCCTTGCTGCTGCTGACCCGGGGGCGGCGCCGGCAGGATCTGGACAAGGGCCTGACTTTGGGCTTGGACTTGGCTCCCACCTGTGAGGCTGGCACCGCGTCCTATGCTCCACATGGCCGTGGTGACTGGTTCTGTTTGTGTGTGCTGTGCAGTTGGAATGTCCTTCACAGAAACAGGGCAGACTTCTCCAACTGGTTTTTATTTTGTCCTTAAGCCATGTCTGAAAATGACTTAGTCAAAGAGGTGTCATGAATTCAATCTTAGGGCCTGGCTCTCAGCGCCCAGGGACAATGAGTGAGTATCCCTGGACGGCCGATGACCCCCCGCAGGTCTTGTGCACTTCCCACCTCAGCAGCTGGGGTCTCGTGGTGGACCACTGCCGGTGGTCGAGGGCCTACTTACTACCTGCCAGGTGGGGTGTTGGGGTGCTTCCCACACACACTCCTGCTCCTGCCCTAGAAAGTTGGGTAGCTATCCCCCCTTTACAGATGAGGAAACTGAGGCTCGGAGGTGAAGTGACTTGCCCAAGGCCACTTGGCCTGTGAGAGGCAGAGCCAGGGCCCCAGGCCCATCTGTCTGTGTCCTGGGCGGCGCTGCCCCTTGGGGAGGTGTAGACCGCAGACGGAGAGTCCAGTGTCTGGGGCAGAGGGTGGGAGGGAGCTGAGCCTGTAGCTCAGGCTGACACATTGGGGAAGCTTCTGGGAGGAGGTGGCACTTGCGCTTTGGCAGAGATGGGGAAGGCGCTGCAGAGAAGAGATCTGGGGACACAGCCAGGGGTGGAGGCGATTGTGGGGTGTGGCTGTAGGGTCTCCAGGGCACTCGGGCAGGTCTCTTCTGTCCTGCTGGGGTGGACGTAATGGGAGAGAGGCCGGAGAGGGCTGGGGCGGAGTCTGTGGCCAGGCTGACTCTTGTTCTCTCACAGCTAATTTATTTTATCTCTTAGAAGCTTTTGGGATTTTTCTCTTCATTTGGATGCTTAGAAGTTTCTCTACGGTGTTTCTAGATGATATCTGGCTTTTTGGTTATCGTTTCATATTGTGTTCACGTTTGCATTAGAGTATGACATATATTAACGGCACACATCTGAAGAAAACCACCCGATGCAGGTTTGCGTTTGTCTACACTCGCGGATGCAGACTGCTCACTGCCGGCTCCCCCAGGCTCCTTCCACTCCCCGCCCCCCAGGAAAACGCCGTTCTGCCCTCTGACACATTGGTCACTTTTGCCTCTTCTTGAACTTCGTGGAAATGGAAACTTACAGTTATATGCTTTTGAATACTTTTTAAAAAATAAATAAACTTTTGTATTGTGGAGCAGTTTTAGATTTACACAGTTACTGGGAAGAGAGTTCCTGCCTACGCTGTCCCTGTTTCCCTGTGACCTGCTCATGTTACTGTGGCTGTCACAGTTAACAAACGAGTATTGATACGTCATTACCAGCTGGCACCCACACTTCATTCCGAGTTTCTCCGTTTCCCCCGATGCCCTTTTTCCGTCCCAAGGTCCCTTCCGGGCCACTACATGCCGTTTAGTCCCAGATCTCCTTGGCCCCTCTTGGCTGTGACAGTTTCTCAGAACTTTCTTGTTTTGATGATCACTTTGTACAATACTCTTCAATTGGGGTTTGTCTGATGTTTCTCTCACAGTTAGACTCAGTTTATGGTTTATTTATTTCTAGAGAGAGGGAGAAAGAAAGGGAAACATCAGTGTGTGGTAGCCTCTTACACACCCCCTGCTGGGGGTCTGGCCTACAACCCAGGCTGGTGCCCTGACTGGGAATTCAACCCACAACCCTTTGGTTTGCAGGCTGGCACTCAATCCACTGAACCACACTGGCGAGACAGGTTTTAGGGAGGAAGACCGCAGAGGTAAAGGGCCATTTCCGTCATATCCTATCAAGGGCACGCACTCTCAGAGTGGCATGTCTCTGTTGATGCCGACCTTGGTCCCTGGCTGAGGTAGAGTTTGTCAGCTTTCTCCACCACAGTTACTGACCCCCGGCTTCCACCGTGGGCCATCAGAGGGACGTCACTCAGCAGCCGGTGCGTGAGGACCGAGGAGCGGGTCTCGGGCTCCTGCAGGGGGAAGGAGCTGCATCCGTTGTTTGGGAATCTGCGTGGGAGAGCCATCTCTCCCCCCACTGAGTTATTGACTCAGTCACTCATTGGTATCTGTGTGGGCTCGTGGAAACTTATTTTACACTCTGGGCCATGATCCAGTGCAGCTTCATCCGTCTTGTTGCTCAAGTTGTTCCAGCTTTGGCCACAGGAGCTTTCCCTCCACTCGGCGGCCCCCGACCTGCCATCATCGGGGGTGTGTGTGTGTGGTACTTTCTCACTTCCTGATACACATGTGCTCCTGTTGTGTATCCCCGCCCCCGCCCTGGAATCTACTGTTTCCCCAAGGTCATGTGTGATCTTGGCTACTGGGATGTCCTTGCCTCTAGGGGCTCTCAGCTGACAAAGCAAGGACAGGTGTGTGTGTGTGTGTGTGTGTGTGTGTGTGTGTGTGTGTGAACTCCTATCTGTAACTGTTTCTGCGTGTAACTATATGTATCTATGGGAAGCTAAACAGGAGTTTATATTGATGTTTCCAACTCTAATCCATTGCCACATGGAACATTATAGCCTCTCCTTGCTTATCTGTAACCTCCCGGTCCCGTCGTGAGACACCTGGCTCCCGCGGTCTGCCAGTGACTTACCTGGCAGTTTCATTCCAGTGCGCATGCACGGCGGCGAGGGGGGGGGGGTGCTGGCATGGTCCGCTTGTGTCCCAACGAGAAGGCGGCCCCTCGGCCTGCAGGCTTCCTGTCTCCATTCATGTTCAGAGGTGCTTCCATCAGCGCCGTTCTTCTCTCCCACGCCCCTCGGCGAGATTGCCCCACACCTTTCTCGTCCAGTTTGACTCTTCTGTCCTATTCCACATTCTACCCTGGGGTCCTTAACTCCTGATGACCCCTCACTGGGTTTTTAAAAGTATGTGCGCACTAAATTCATTCTTTGTGATACAAAGTTCTATGAGTTTTGACAAATGCCGATGCCTTATGCTCACGGTTTGGTCTCAGACACAATTTTACCACCTTAAGTACCCCTCGTGTTTCACACTCAGCCCCGCTCCCCACCCCAGCGCCCCTGGCTCTCTGTGGTCCTCCCAGCGCTGCCTTTTCCAGAACGTCACGTGAAGGGAGCCGTTCAGCCCGCCTTCCGCACCGTGTGCACCTGAGATGCACCCACGTCCGCTTGTGATGTGCTAGCTCATTTCCTCATTATCTCAGAGTGACATTCCACTGTCTGGAGGTCAGGCCGTGTATTTATCCATCCGCCTGCTGCGGAGCCTCTTGGTTGCTTCCAGCCGTGGGTGATTATAAATAAGACCGCTGGAAACACTCATGTGCAGGTGTGTCCACGCACAGTGGAAAACCAGTTAGGTAAACACCTAGGAGCCCAACTAATGGCTAAGAAACTGCCAAAGTGTCGTCCCAAGCAGCCACACCTTCGTGCGGCCCACGGGCGGTGAAGGCCAGGCCATGTAGCCCCGCATCCTCACCAGCGTTTGGTGTGGTCAGTGCTCTGGATTTTAGCCATTCTGAGTAAGAGGTGTGTCTCACTGTTGTTCTAATTTGCATTTTCCTGAGGACGCAGGATGCTGAGCATCCTTTCCCGTCCTGTTTGCCCTCTGTGGGTCCCCTGTGGGGAGGGTTCTGTTCAGATCTTTTGTTCGTTTGTTAACTGGGCTGCTGGTTTTCTAACCGTTGACTTTTAAAAATCGTTCATATATTTTGGATATAAGTTTTTTTGTTTTTTTTAAGACTTTATTTATTTATTTTTAGAGAGAGGGGAAGGGAGGGAGAAAGAGAGGGAGAAACAGCAATGCGTGGTTGCCTCTCACATGACCCCCACTGGGGACCTGGCCTGCAACCCAGGCATATGCCTTGACTGGGAATCGAACCAGCGACCCTTTGGTTCCCTGCCCGCGCCCAACCCACTGAGCCACACCAGTGGGGGTGGGGGGCACCTATGACCCATTTTGAATTAATTGCCATGTAAGTCTGGGTCTCCGTTCATCGATTCCTTTGCATATGGACGTCCAGTGGTCCCTGCTCCATTTACTGAAGGGGCTGTTCTCTCTCCGCAGAACTGACTTTGGTCTGATGTCAAAGGTCAGTGGACTCTATCCGTGCAGGTCTCTCTCTGGGCTTTCTATTGTGTCCCGTTGTCCTGTGTGTCTTTTCACCAATGACAAGTTGTCCTTGTCTTGACATCTAGTAACAGGAATCCTCCATCTTGGTTGTTCATTTGCATTGTGGTGCCCCCGGGCTGCGGGCTGGTTTGGGTTTGCACATGGAAGGCACCCTCCCAGGCTAGGCATTCACCGCCCCCAGGAACCGGGAGCCCTGGGAGCGGCAGCCTTTCTAGAGTCTGCCACGCCCTGAGCCCATCGAGGTAGCTCAGTTGGTGGGAGCATTGTTCTGATGCACCAAGGTCGTGGGTTCGATTCCCCTACAGGAATCAACACTGGATGCATAAATAGGTGGAATAACAAATTGGTATTTCTCTCTCTCTAAGATAAATAAGAACTTCAAGAAAGAATTACAGGATCTAAAAGGGCACGGTGAGTACAGCTGGCCTCTGGATGCTTTGACCTCATATTGAGGAATCTTCGTGGGGATGGTAGAGAATCTGCGTAAAGAACGAGAGCACAGAGGACATTTTATCGTGAGGATGAAAAGGAGCAACGCCGGTAGAAACAGGAGTCCCTCTAGGTTGGCCCATAACTAAGTCTCTCGCTGACGTGGGCATTGCCCAAGAAGTCTGGGTGGAAAGCTGGACCGGGTGGGAGGAGGAGGCCCTGGGCAGTGGACAGTCCTCTGCATCAGTTCGCCGCCTGGCCCGGTTAGCTTCTGCGGGGGAGTGGCGGTGGGTGCGCTTCTGCAGCGAGCATCCTGTGCGCCACGATGGAGGCTGAGCAGACAGCGAGCCTCAAGCATGAAGGATCCCCGGGCCCAAAGGAAGAAAAACAAACCCCAGTGGGTTCCCCTTCTGTCTCAGGCCATGAGGCTGCAGGGCAGAGGTCTGAGCACCAGGGAGCAGCTGTCCCCTCATCTCCAGCAGCGAGCAAGCTGGGCCAGGGCCACGCTGCCTGGGATGTGCCGGCCACGTGGGTCCCCCCTCGGGGGTGTGGGGCTTGCTCTTGTGGCTGAGCCTGAGGGTAGGCCCTCCAGTCCAGCAGTCCCTGTGCACCTTTGCCTCTGTGGTCAGTGTCGTTGGTGACTTGGTGATGGGCAAGCTGCCAGGCCCTTGGGTTGTGGGCTCCCAATAGCCCAGCTCCTCAGTGGAGCAATGGGTCACTTGGAGGGCTTGGGCCTGCCATTGATGAGCTTTTACAGGGTAAGTTTCACTCCTCAAAGGCCCCATTTGAAACTTACCTTGGGCTATAGTAATATTTTAACTGCAGGCCCAGTTAATCAAGCCAATTTGTAAATGCCAAAGACTTTAATTTCAATGTATTCATTCTGTTAGCACATCTTTGCCCAGCAGGGGATATTCTGGAGCACAGAGCACCATTGCTGTTGGGGGGAGTGGCATCCTCGTGGTGCCCCAGGGAAAGAGCTTCTGGAGACCTGCAAGGGAAGGCGAGGCTGTGGTATGGTCTATGGATGAGGTACAATTAAGGGGGTTCCCCTCCTGACTTGCTGGTGTCCCATCTCTGTCCCTCCCACCATGGAAAAGGTCCAGTCCTCAGCAAGGCCAGGACAAAAACTGGTGTCCAGAGTTTCTACTCCACAGTCATGTCCGGTCTGGTCCAGCATCCCGACAGCTTAGCGCTTTTCCAGCTGCAGCGCAGTGCTGTGCTGTGGAACTCCGGCGCCCCCCTGGAGCCTGCGCGTGGAGGCTGCGCGGCCACAGACCACGTGGCTGTGGAGAGAGGACACACAACTGCGTGGTGTGAGTGCAGTCACAGGCGAGAGGGAAAGAGAGCTTAGTCCTTGGGGATCCCAAGCCCTCTGCTGCGGCCCTCTCCCTGCTGGACCCGTGTGATCACGTGCTCCCAGGCGAGCGCTAAAAAACTGCGTGAGCGCACCGGCAGGGGGCGGGGTTGGGGGGGCTGGGGGGGGAGGAGAGAGAGAGAGAGAGATTTCTTGTTCCCCTGGGATTATATTAGCGTGGTTTTGGGACCGACCAGGTGACTTTTCAAAATGACCAATCAACTTCCCCAGCTTTCGTGGGCTCTGGAGGGGTCTGCACCCCTAGTTAGGCTGGCAGGCTGCTGTGGTCCAGCGCCTCCCCTGCACCCCCAACAATCCGGTGCTGGAGTGGGGAAGGGACAAGTGTCACTCCTCTTGGCGGGGTAATTCCAAGGTCCCCTGGGGTGTGAAGCTGTAGCTTCCTGGTGAAGCAAACCAGCTCATGCCCCCCAGTTTATTAAGCTCCGCCTCTCGTCCCCTGCGCGCCCCTTCTCAGCATCTGTCTGACCACCGATGGAACGTATGGATGGGAAAGTAGGCAGAGCGCCCCTGAAGTGAGGTGCATGTGGTTTCCCTCTATTTTATATTTCGTTACTTCCCTGAGATTATGGGGGCTACAATGTTAAAGTTAGTGCCACCCCCAATATTTGGTGCCAGCAGTAATTCCTTAAGGTTTCGTCAATGGGTGTGTCTTAGCAAACGATTTAGAACCTCTGTTGTAGAGGTGCCAAAAAAGACATGTTTACTGATTTTAGAGAGAGAAGGAGGGTGGGGAGAGAGAGACAGACAGACATCGATGTGAGAAACATCAGTTGGTTGCCTCCCTGACCCGGGGTTGAACCTGCAACCCAGGTACGTGACCTGACAGGGAATCGAACCCCCAACTTTTTGGTTTATGGGATGACACTCTGCCAACTGAGCCACACCAGCCAGGGTGCCAGTTAGCACTTTTAACAATCTTTTGTTAATTAAATTAGTTTAGTATATAAATCCTGTTGTATATTTGTTATATACAATTAGTATATAACTTTTTATTGTATGAACTGTTGACTTCCACTTGGGTCAAATTGTGGACTTTGTTTTAGGTATCCATGCAAATTTTATTCATCATATATTGTTATAAATATATAAAATATGTAACTTATTTATTAGTCTTTTGCTTTCTTTCTCTGTAGTTAGTGGATTTTTCTTCTGTTTCCTTTTGCACCCTTCCCGTCTCGCCATCCCGTTTTTTGTTTTTTCTGTTTTAAGCTCTTAGCCGCCGGCAGCGGTGGCTTCCATGTTGTGTCCGGGCCGATGGGGAAGGAAGGGGCAGGAGGAGAGACCCAGCAGCCTGTCTCAGAGCGGGGAAGGCCCCTCCTCCCCTCCCCCTTTCCGGGCTCCCTTCTCCCCATTCCTCCTCACCTTCGGTCCTCCCTCCAGCGTCTCCGTGGGTGCGGCCACCCTCCCACCGGATGAGGGAAGCCTGGGGCAGCCACAAGACAAACACACACTTTGAGGGCCCTTCTCACAGGACCTGGGGTGCCGTGGTCTCAGAGTTGATACCCCTCCCTCCCCGCCCCCGTGACTCACTGGGTGGTGAAAGCCCCTCCACCCCTGGGGCAGGCTGAAAGGTGCAGAAACATGGCACCTCCGAGTATCACTGCCCCGAGCTGCAGGTCCAGGGGAGCGTCACACCTCACTCCTTTTGGAGGAGTCTTTCCGAAACAGCTCATCAGGCAAGAAAAATGGGTGCCCGGCAACGCCCTCCTAGAGCCTGGGCTCAGGCCAGAGCTCAAGGAGGGCGCAGCTCTCAGTTACAGAAGGAAGTCTCCAGCCAGCCCCGCAAGTACAGCCATAGTGGTGGCACCGGGTGTCCACGGTGACAGGCTGCGGCCGCTCCCAGGCTGCCAGGACAGCTGCTGAGCCCCTGACTGGGCAGAGAGCCGTCTGGCAGTCTGTCCCTGCCGTCTGAGGCTGAGCCACCTGCCTGCCGCGCACAGGTTTCATTCTTGTCCAGGTGTGGTGAGGCCCACAGGTTGGGAGATGTCCGCCATTGACCAGATGGCTAGTTCGGTGCAGCTCCCAGGAGGATGGCAGGCAGGGCCTCGAAGGGAAGCAGCAGTGAGGTCCGGAGCAGAGGGGTGAGGACACAGCATGGGTGGGAGCCTTCCACGCAGCGTCCTTGGGGAGGCGGGGGAGGCCGGCCTGGGGCTGGCTTGTTTGGATGAGTTCATTGCAGCTGTCCGTCCAGTGTCCGGTGCTAGGCCCTGGGGATGCGGGCAGGAATGCTGGCCCTGAGCACGGGCACCCAACTGGTCAGTGCCCACATGAAGGTGCCTTCCCAGCCTCAGTGTTGATGAACTGTCTGTGGAACTGGCTGGGCCTGGGAGGGGCAGTGTCTTCGGGGTTAGCAACACCCCAAGAAGTCATAGCATCAGAATCACAGAAAACAGAGGCACAGGTGACGCACCAATGGGTGTGGGCATCAGTCTTGGTTTTATGGCCACGCATCACCGTGGGGTGCGCGTCACCACGCCACGTCTGCCTGCTCTCCCGTGGCCAAGGGCTGGGTCCTACTGGCAGGCAGAGCTGCTCTGAACACCCCCACCCC
>PVJI01028948.1:0-15867 GCA_004026765.1 Micronycteris hirsuta
TCATTTCCTCTTGGCCCTTGTGAATAGTTTCTATTTCCTTTTTCATGTTGACATAGTTTTCAGTGAGTTCATTATAGTTTCCCTGTAGTTTCTGGTAGTTTTCTGTGAGTTCATCAAGCTTCTCGAGTTTCTTGAGCTGCCTGATAACATATGCTTTGAACTCAATATCTGATAGTTGGCTTGCCTCTGTTTCATTTATTATTCTTTCTGGGGTTTCCTCCTTTCCTTTCATTTGGGGGTTGTTTCTTTGTATTCCCATTGTTTGTGGGATTCTTCTTGCTAGCCTCTGATTCTTAAATTGATCTGTCAAATTCTCTGGAGCAGCGAAGTTAATTTTGTGTCACTCTCTCTGTTTTTTGGGCTGACTCTTGTCTGGGTCCCAATCTATTCTCTTCGCAATTCCAGGTTTTAATGTCTCACCTGTGGATAAAGAAGAGAGGGGAAGGGAGAAAAAGAAGGAAAAGAAAGCAGAAGAAAAGGAAAAAGAAAGATAAAGAAAAAATAATACTCAAATATCATAAAATAATATATAATACAAAATATGAGATAAAAAGAAGAGAAAACTAGGAATACCATATGAAGGAAGGTAGAAGGAGTAAAAAAAATATAGAAGGATGGATAGGAAGAAGGGTGTGGAAAAACAAAGAAACAAAGAGAAAACAAAAGAAAGAAGAAAAGAAAAAAAAAGACTTCTGTTGGCTGGCTTCAACAGTGGCTGGTCAGGGCTGCGACAGGCTGGGAAGATATCAGACTTCCCCGGCTCTCTTCCTCGGCTGCACCCTTAGCTGCTGTCCTGCCTCCAGCCGAGTTGCTAGGAGTTCGCAGCACCTCCTCTGGGCTGTCTGATCCCCACCCTAAGTCAGAGTTTGTGAGGTCTGTGTCTCCCTTCAGTGGGGTTCGATGTTTTTCTCCCACGGAGGGAGTCTGCAGCGCAGGTCTCCAATCACAGGTGCTGGGTTGTGTCTCAGGCCCTCACAGAATGAGCTCCGCTCCCCTGTATTTGTTGACTGCTTTTGTCTCTGGATTCGGGGCTTGCAAGCCGCAGGCCTGGGTGCCCGGTCGGGCACCACCCTCAGCCGCCCCTGACTGGCTCCACCGGGTGTGCGCCTGGTCCCGGAGTTCCGGGCCTGCGTCTCCCGTTCAGTTCAGTCTCCAATTCCTCCCACTGGGATCGCCGGCCTCTGCAGACCAGTCCCCACATACACACCGACCTCCCTCCGGACTACTGGGGACCAAGGCTCTCCCAACAGACACGCGCCTGCTTTGGCAACTCTCACACCCCAATCCAGCTCCCTCCCACGGATCCTGGAGCAAACCGGGAAGCTGCTGCGACTGGATCCGCAGACCTCCCAGTTCCCTGTGAGTCCCTTCCCTCTGAAGCAGACTCCCTACCAGCTGATCTTTCAGTTTTATGCGCAATCCTGGTCACCACTCTTCCTGAAATAAAGCTGGGCGATCGCTCCACTCCTCAGAAAATCAGTCAGATATCCCACCAGTGGGCTGGAGGAAGCCGATCCCACTCCCTCCTACTCTGCTGCCATCTTCTCCCCCATCTTTTTTGTTTTTCTGTTGCTGCTACATTTGCTAGAGTCCTCAACATATAGCCATTAGAATTTTTTACAGAAAGTTAGCGAGTGGGTCAAATAAAATTAAGCATCTTGAGAAGGAATTTCCCAAATACGTGCCTCCCCCTTCACCGCATCAACAGTTCAGGTCATGGAATTCTCCCACAGTGTAAATGGGACGTCCCTGTCCACTACCATAGCCTCTCATGCCTACGGCCGGGAGAAGTCAACGTCTCCTGGTCTCCTGCTGCCACAGACAGGCCAGTGGTCAGGCAATCAAAGCCTTGAGGTTTCGGTCCCTTGAGAACTTCTCATTCCTATGGGCCACAGTCAGGCTCCATGGAGCTGCAGTGAGCCCCTCGCCATGGCACACGCAGGCAACACCATTAGGCCATTGGGCTCAAAGACAGCATAGAGAGGAACTTAGAAATCCGAATCTAATAACAACCAAGGGAATCTGGGAGGTATCAGCCAGTGTCCACCAAAGGTCCAGCAGAAGGTCAAGGAGTAACCTTCTCACCAAAATTATGGAAGTCCTCACAGTGCTAGATTCCACCTTAGGGGGTAAAACAAGCAAAGGGAAATGCTGACCAGCCACCAGCTCAATTTTATCTAAGAAAGACTCTACACTATCCATTACATGATTAAACTAAAATATAAACTAAAGACGACAAAAATGTATTTTCTCCAGATAATTACCAAGTGAAGACTGTATAGTGAAAGTGAAAAACAAGATTTATTATAGACTAAATAAAGACATTCCATTTTTCCTTCACAAATGAGTTGCAGTAGAAGTTGAATCTACAACCCCATGTTTATCCTTCAGAGAATCGGAATGTAAAGTATATGTCATTATTAAGAAGGTGACACTTATTACATTATGTGGGGCGGGGAAATAACTAACCCTGTCATCTCACATTAGAGATAAGCATCCATTTTTACCTGTGAGAATAAATTCATCATCTACAGAAAAGGTATACGTGGTTCAGTCAGGGCTCTTTGGCGGTAGTATCACCGCCTGCTAAGGGAACTTATTGCAATGAAGGGTTGGATCTCAGAACCACCAGAAGGGAAACTCAGTTCTGTTCCCTATTACGTGAAATGACCACAAAATAGCGCCAAATCAGCCCAGTCATGTCATGAATCTGACAAAATCCAGATGTGGCTGAAATCTCCCTCAACTCTCTGACATTTAAATAAATATGACAAATAGAGAAAGGAATGCAATTTCATCCAGGTGCCTAAGAAGCATCTCGTTCTGTTAGAAATCTCTTCTGTGATGTTTGGCAATTTGTACTATCTTGTGATGTTTCTCCTCATATAAAAATGAGGCTAATATTTTTTTTAATCTGTTAAGTGTTGTGAGAATACTAAAATAAAGGAGAAGGGATACAAAAGAGATTCCTGATGCCTGTTTTCAAAAGAATATGTAACTTTGTCTCCAACAGGCCTCAGCAACCTGGCTCAGTTCCTATTGGAACAGAGAATCAACAGTCTGGAACTCTTAGTAAAGAAAACAAGTGATCTATTCTGTTTGGATACTAGCCCTGAATGGGAGGGGTGAGGGTCAATCCATCATGGGAAGAGCTGTGTTCTTGGAAAAGACATGTGGAAATTCTAAAACGATGTTAGTTCCTGTAATAACCACAAACAATTTTGATAATCCAATGTATATCAGAAAGCACTTCCTTCCACTAGAAAAAACTACCAGAGAATGAATTGAGGTCTTCATCTCGCACACTCCAAAATAGGAGGTGCCAGGTTCTATAATGAAAATATGACAGGGAGTGGAATTACACTGAAGTAAACACTATGCTTACACCATGTACAAAGTTTATGACAGAAGCTGCAAACTGGATCTGATTAACTGAAGCAGATGGCTGCCCAGTGAGTGCCTCCATTTCCTCGCCACACTTTCCGTGAGCTGCAGCCCCGTGAGAAATTGTGACCAATGGGATGTGAGTGGAAATCATTTGTGCAACTTCCAAGATACATTCTTAAAGTGAACAAGCAAGCCCTCATTCTCCCTTTCCTTCTTCCTGCTGGCAGGATTTCAGGTAATATAGTAAATTAATTGCTACAAATAAGGGCAAAACCCTACGGATAGTGACACAGTAAGATGAAAGAACCTTAGGTCCCTGGCACCATGAAATGACAAAAGTAGACCTTAAACTGCTTATAATGTATCGTTTTGTGAAAGAACAATAAACTTCTATTTTGCTTATGTCCGTATTATGTCACTGGGTATTTGTTACAGTGTTCAAAGTGACTTCTGAATGATAGAGGGGTGCTACTTCTCTGGACTGCCCAAGTTATTCCTTCAATGAGTATTTCTGGTTATGTACTAGGTTTGAGGTGCTGGAGATACAAAGTTTACAGCTTTACAGGACAACAAACACCTGCCATCCCGGAGCACTGTCCCCGTGTTTGTGTTCATGGTATACAAAGAGAAGAAGAGAGAAAGTCATCAATTCCACATGTAGGGCTAAGCAATGAAATTTTGGATAAAGGGTATTGATTGGTCTGGCGAGTCTCTAAGTCAGTCACTTCTCCTAACAATACCTAATCTGAAGAGGCTTTTTTAAAAAATAGCAACAAACCAAAAAAATAAATGTATTACCTCCGAAGTACACATATAAATATATAATATATACACACATATGTTATATGGTATATAATATCTATAACATATACATATGTTATATGCATTATATACATATGTGTATGCAACGTGGATGAATATATATATGCAAGTCAGCTCTCCATGGATTCAATTACCATGGATGAAACACATTCTAAGGAAAAGTTACATTGTTGCTGACGGGTACTATGTAGTTAGGCTTATTATAATTGTGTCTATACTGAACATGCACAGACCTTATTTTTGTCTTTCTGTAAACAATATAGTATAACAATTATTTACATATCATTTACATTGTATTAGGTTTTATAAGTAACCTAGAGATGATTTAAAGAATACTAGGGATGGGGGTAAATTATATAAGGGGAATTTAAGCATCCTTAGATTTGGATATGGGGAGGGGCAGTTCCTGGAAGCAACCAAGTTGGGATCCAGAGGAATGGCTGTATATAAACACGCTCTATATGCACACACATTACACAAACAATTATACGTATATGTATACATATACACCTCACATAGGTACACATAATAGACACAAAAAACACAGGCAACATTTACACATACACTGCAAGGTTGAGATCTCATGCCCTCCTTTCAACTCCAAAATACCTCTTATTTAATACTTCCCGATATAATAACTCACATTACAGTTACTTGTGTACCTCTTATTTTTATTCAAAGACTGTACACTCTTTTTTATTTTTATTGAATTTTGTTCATTACCATTTTGTCCCCTTACACCATCCCCCAGCAATCACCACACTGTTGTCCATGACATCTTTTTTTCCTTTTTGCTCAATCCCTCCACTCCCTACCCTCCCCCGCTTAGCTGTCATCCTGCTCTCTATCTATGAGTCTGTCTCTATTTTGCTTGTTAGTTGAGCAATTTGTTCATTAGATTCCACATATGACTGAAATCATATGGTACTTTATTTCTCTGACCGGCTTATTTTACTTAGCATAATGTTCTCCAGATCCATTCATACTGTTGCAAAGGGTAAAATTTTCTTTTTTTTTTTTTATAGCCAAGTAGTAGTCCACTGTGTAAATATCCCACAGATGTTTTATCTCCTCCCTTACTGATGGGGACATGGGCTGTTTCCATACCTTGGCAACTGTAAATAGCACTGCAATGAACATAGGGTGCTTATGTTCTTTCAAATTAGTGTTTTGAGTTCCTCTGAATATAGTTCCAGAAGTGGAATTGCTGGGTCACAAAGCAGATCCATTTTTAATTTTTTGAGGTATCTCCATACTGCTTTCCACAGTGGCTGCACCTACCTGCACTCCCACCAACAGTACAAAAGTGTTTCCTTCCCCTGCATTCTCACCAGCACTCCTTTGTGATTTATTGATGATGGCCATTTGGACTGGTGTGAGATGGTATCTCACTGTGGTTTTAATTTGCATCTCTCTGATAATTAGTGATGTTGAGCATCTTTTCATATGTCTGTTGGTCATCTGTATGTTCTGTTTGGAGACATGTCTACTCTGGTCCTTTGCCCATTTTTAATTGGGTTGTTTTTTTGGTATTGAGTTTTGTAAGTTCTTTTTAAATTTTGGATATTAACCCCTTATTAGATGTATTGGCAAATATGTTCTCCATTCTGTAGGTTGTCTTTTTAAATTCTTGATAAAAAGTATTATGTCTTATTAATTTTAGTTTCTCAACATAGCATATACAGTCCTTGAGAGATAAAAATAGCTTAATATACAATTGTAAGTGATTGATCGATTGAAGGAATGAACGGGTAAAGAACTGTTTAGAAGGTTGCCAGGAAAGGAAAGAAGACAGCTGAATACAGATTTTCTTACTAAGTGTGGGTTTCTGAAATAAACTGGTGTACAACTAGAAATTAGAAATCACTAGACATACCATGTAATGGCCGCTTAACAAAATACTCATAATCCACATTAAGCCTTTGTAAGGCAATAATAGGTCAAGTCCTTCAAACAAAAATGTGTATTTATGGAAAGTACCTCTATTATGGAGAAAGTTTTGATCTGT
Organism: Micronycteris hirsuta; assembly: GCA_004026765.1. NCBI lineage: Eukaryota > Metazoa > Chordata > Mammalia > Chiroptera > Phyllostomidae > Micronycteris > Micronycteris hirsuta. Next base: position 6,218 of record PVJI01028948.1, read on the forward strand.
CCAAGTTAATAAAATGTGTCAAAGGCCAAAGTCGTGTTTTGTTCAGGCTCAATTGCAAGTAAGCAGTTACACTGAAGTCCACTCATTCTGCTAGAATGTTTAAATGTCCTGAGTGCTGATTTACCAAAACTCCCTCTGCAAATATAATTGGCGGTGAAGTCCTAACAGGACTCCAGAGGAAACCATCAGCAATTCATGACGAAACCAAGCTGCCCCTAGAGATTATCATTTAGTCTTCAACATCTGCTGCAAATATAAATACTGTATTTTGCCATGTGTAATGCACATCCATGTTTTTGGCCCAAACTTTCAGGAAAAAAAATATTTTGCTTTAATTTTTAATTAATTATTTATTTATTTATTTATATCTAGATACTTGTTTTTTTGAATTATAAAGGAATTTTAGGATTTACTTTTTAACATTTTTTTAAAGATTTCATTTATTTATTTTTAGAGAGAGGGGAAGGGAGGGAGAAAGAGAGGGAGAGAAACAGCAGTGTATGGTTGCCTCTCTCATGGCCCTCACTGGGAGCCTGGCCTGCAACCCAGGCATGTGCCCTGACTGGGAATCGAACTGGGACCCTTTGGTTCCCAGCCCACACTCAATCCACTGAGCTACACCAGCCAGGGCTATTTTTTAACATTTATTTTTGAACATATTAGGCAGCCATTCCTATGAGCAATGGCCTTGAAGGCATTCACCCGGAACATCAATGGTCAAGGGATATGCACTCTTTTCTCTGAGATGTTCATTATAATTCATACCAAATATTCCTAAAAATAGAAAACGGTATGCCTATCACTCTCCTCTACATGCAACATTCCTATGGCTTATACTGCCCTTTGAATTTTTAGTTTAATTGATATATAGTATAGTGGGAACCTACCTTTATAAAATAAGGGACTTGAATTTGATGATCTCAGTAAATTCCTTTCCAACTCTAAAATGATTTCTACACAATCATTCATCAATTCCAATGAAAATGCCATCCCAAGGAAAGTTAATACAGCCTTACTTAAATTTTTGTCCTCTTCTTTTTTGTCTGCCTCTTTACAAAGTAAATTATTTGGAGGTCTTTGCTAACTTGTAAAGTGAACAGGGGCAATTTCATACAGCAGTAACTGAGAACATGGAGGCAATGTTATACATCCAAAGCCTTAATATTTTCAAATCTTATACAATTACAATCCAAATAATTACTAAATTTAATCTTCAGTCTAACTAGCTTTAAATCTGTGGACATTGTTATATACAATTGCCCAGGATCCGAAATAATTGGTTTGTTGAACTCTGCGACTCTGCCCATTACCTCTGACCATATGCCATCCACAGAAAATGTTTTTAAAAATAATCCAGGATAAGCGAGGGTTCAGGCACACCTACCATTTTTTCATGTTTTCTAAGTGATTAAAAATTTCTACCTATTCTGCCTGGAGTCCTTGAGGGCAGAGAAGTTAATATTCTGAAAGAGAGAGATTATAGAAGCTGAGGCACAGTGCTCTGGAAGAGGATTTTTAAGCTTCCAGACTGAATTGGGCATATTTGTGGTTTTCTGAGTGTCTGCTAAATCCACAGCCATTCTTTTTCTAGAAGCAAAGCATCAAGTTTCTCTGTTACTCTCTAAATGCATATCTATTCCCATGCAGTACATTATTAAATGGAAATGAGACTAATTATTCACCTCTTAGTGGGTGGGAAATCAGGAAAAGAGAAAACGAAAAGAATAGCATTTCCCATTCAGCAGTTTGGTGCAGAATCTTTATACTATAGTCCTATGAATAGCAATTTGACCTTGTATGTCTGTGTGATGGGATAATAATTATAGGTGATAACCAAGGTTTCTTCTCACCCACAATTCCTTGCTCCCATGCCTATACTCCCTGTTTCCTACCCATCCCCTACCTGAGTACACCTCGCAGTCAGAGAAATCCATTCTCCCAAGAAAGGACTGTTTCCTCAGAAAAGCAAAGCAAAAAAAGCTGGACAGTCTGCTATGCTAAGGTGGTATTTAGGCCTTCAGGAAACAAGACATGTTCAGAAAAAAGAAGTTACATTTTCTTATGTGTACAACCTTGGAGCCATGTGAAATTTGTACCTATTTTACCAGTAATAATGGAATCATTCCCCCCCTAATTATAATAACATACATTATGCTACATGTTGGAACTATATATGTTTTGGTAGAACTCATGCATACAACAGCAGACTTACTCTTAAGCCCCCTAAGGCACCCTGACCAGTTTCCCTGAATCCTGACCCACTGCCAAGGTGTTGTGTGCATGGAGGCCACGGTGTGAGGCAACAGCCTGGAGGATCAAGTGTACTGAGGTTCTCTCACTCACTCTTCCACACTAAGACATTGGCATTCTTTTGTCCAGGTTAAAAGGGAAACTGCATTATATATTAGAAATACGGGACTTTCTGAAGAGTGTCAGAGATCCCACACTTCAAATGATGTTCACCTAAGATGAAAAGGATGTGGCATTTCATTTAACCATTAAACCTAATAAAATAATTTCCTGCAAACTATTTCTATGGGCTTTGTTTTCTTGGTCTAATATTTATCTGGTTGAGTCAGGATTCTTATGAGAGTGAAATGAAGCACAATGGTAACTCCCTTAACAATTTTTAGTACATTGAGTTATCTGACTCAGAAACTCAAAAGTTTTTTAATTTAAAAATGACAATGTATGGTCTCATATTTAATGCCTTGAACATTTTTTAACATGTTGCTATGCCTCTCTTGGTTTTGAATGTCAAATCTCAGGGAATTAAGATGAAGGCATTAAACCTGCTAAAGAAGTCAACAAAAAAAGTTGACTTTTGGGGAGATGGCTCTTTACTGTGGATGTAACCATGGCATCTTAGTGTTTGGTTAGTCCTCAAATCCTCATCTGAGATGGCTGCTGTCAAAACTTCTTACAAAATGCTGCCGTCTGAACCATGCAGGTGAGCAGTAGCCCGCGGTCTGAGGTCAAAAAGAGATTCGGGTGAAAGTGCTAACATTCTAAAAGCAGAATCATCTCTCACTCTTGGCAGTGTCCTATTTCCTGAACAGGAAGGTGGATGCATGACCGTGCCCTCTTTGTGATAACACATCAAGCTTTTAGTTGATGGTGTATACACTTCTCTGTGTGTGTTTAATTCAATTAAACTGAAAAAAAAAAAAAAAGCACTTTTGCAAACTAGGAAAATCAAAAGGCTCTCCTGGAAATGAAGTACTAATTCCTTGGTAAGAGTGTAGCTACATAAAATTGTAAAGACCATTCTGATATTTAAACATTTACAGTTTATAAAGCATTTCCATATTCATAGCACTAGTTCTATGAGAGGTTTAGGATTATATTTTAGAGAGGAAACTAAATTTCAAAGCAGATGAATGACTTTTTCAGGGTGGTTAATTTAATAAGCGTCAGAACTCGGTCTCATTCCCAGCCTTTTCCTGGCTCTGAATAGAATAGTCTTCATTCCACAGTTTCACAGTGAAGTCTGCTACAGAACCCTTATTAAAACTAACCCTGATTTTAAGCCAAAACACAAAAGCTATACGATTATCCCAACAAAGGCCAAAAAAGCTATTTCAATAAATTCCAACTTCTATTTTATAGTACTTAAAAAAAATTATTGTTCAACCTCTTTAACATGATAAATAATACTAATCTCAAAGTAGTGTTTGGCATTTTAATAGAAACATGATCATAAAAGGTGAAAACAACCTGACAATGTCTGCTATCACTGCTATTCAACCCTGTCCTCACTCCATAACTGACTACATTCCCTGGGCTGTGCTTCACATCCTCTGACCATGGACGGCGCCAGACGGGAACCGGAAACATCCATGGGAACACTGTGTAAAGTATATGATCATCTACCCACTATGCTGTATACCCAAAACTAATACCAGATAATGTGGAATGTAAACTGCAATTTAAAAATAAAATTAAAATAAATAAAATAAAAATTAAAAAACATTGTCCTATAAGTGTAAGTTAATACAATAGAGGGTGAAAGTATTGAAAAGAGACACAGTTATACTTCATTTTGACATGATTAACTGCATGGATAATCCTGCAGAGTCTGGAAGAACACTTCTAGAACAACTAATGAAAGAGTTGGATAAAGTGAACAAAGCGGTAAGTACGATACAAGTTCTATGCGAGTTATAAAACTTCACTGAGTAATGAAAAAGAGGACTTCAATAAATGCAGAAATATACCAAGTTCCTGGTAAATAACTTGCTGAAAAGTGTTCACTGAAGCACTATTACCATAATAATAAAAAATAAAAGCTAGCTAAAAATTTGACAATAAGGAATAGATAGAGTAAATTATGGTGCAGCCATACAGTAGTATGGACAGCCATAAAAATATATCTAAAAAAGTCATGGCTTGGAAAATGTTCAAGGAGGACAGTAAATGTTTTAAAAGTAAGTCACAAACTAGTGTTTTGTTTAAAAAAAAGGAGAGGACTTCCTAAGATGGCAGCATAGGTGAATGCACCGTGCTGCCTCGCACAACCAAACAAGGAAAAAAATCAGAAATGTACACAACCAAAAACAGCCAGATCTGACAGAAAATCGAATTGAGAGGAAGTCCGACAACCAAGGAATTAAAGAAGATACATTCATCCAGTCTGGTGAGCCGGGAGGAGCAGGGCAGAGGGAGGGCGGAGGGAGAGCACTGGGCAAGCTGGTGAGCAGACGGCAGGTCCGCGGTTGGAGGGGCGGCCCCCGCGGGGCTGCAGCACACCCAGACGGGGGGCCCGACTGAAGCGCGGCCAGCGCCCAGCTCATCTGGACCCAGTGGGGCCGAGACTGGTGGACCAGGCAGGTCCACATTCACGGGCAGTCGGACCAGGAGAGAAAGCAGGGCGCAACCCATCGGCGCAGATTCAGAGCACCTGTGGGGGTGGAGTCGGCAGCGGGAGGAACTCCCGGCCTCACAGGAGAGTTCATTGGGGAGACCCGCAGGGGATTGGAGCTGTGCAGCCCGTCCACCCACCCTGGAGCGACCCCCAGAGCCAGCGCAGAGGGGCTCGAATTGCTTGTGGGAGGAGCCATTGTGCCTTCAGGTCCCGCCCCCACAGGCTACGTCACAACGCAGCAACCATGAGTTTCCCTGCCCAGGTGAACCCCAAGGCTCTGCCCTCCTTACAGTAACAGGCTCACCGAGGGGAAAAAAAATGGCCCAAAGAAAGGAACAGATCAAAGCTCCAGAGCTAACTGACCAAGAGATAGCCAACCTATCAGATGCACAGTTTAAAACCCTAGTAATAAGGATGCTAACAGAATTCGACGAAAAATTATCAAAATTGCTTGAACAAATGAGGAGAGATCTGCAGGGAACCAATAGGGATAAGAAGGAAACTGGGACTCAAATCAACAGAGTGGACCAGCAGAAAGAAAAAAACATCCCACCAGAAAAGAATGAAGAAACAAGAATTCAAAAAATGGAGGAGGGGCTCAGAAACCTCCAGGACATCTGTAAACATCCCAACATAAGGATCATAGGGCTGCCAGAAGGAGAAGAAGAAATCCAAGGAATTGAAAACTTATTTGAACACATAATGATGGAGAATTTCCCGAAGCTGGTGAAGGAAATAGACTTTCAGGAAGTCCAAGAAGCTCAGAGAGTCCCAAAGAAATTGGACCTAAAGAGGAACACACCAAGACACATCATAATTACGTTACCCAAGATCAAAAATAAGGAAAGGATCCTAGAAGCAGCCAGAGAAAAGGAGACAGTTACCTACAAAGGAATTCCCATAAGACTGTCAGCTGATTTCTCAAAAGAGACCTTATAGGCAAGAAGGGGCTGGACAGAAGTATTCCAAGTCATGAAAGGCAAGGACCTACATCCAAGAATACTCCATCCAGCAAAGCTTTTATTTAGAATGGAAGGGCAGATAAAGTGCTTCTCAGATAAGGTCAAGTTCAAGAAGTTCGTCACCACCCAGCCTTTATTGTATGAAATGTTAAAGGGAGTTATATGAGGTATGGAGGAATATCAACAGGGGAGTGGTAGGGGGAGAGGGTGGGAATGGGGCACAGAACAAGTAGCATAAATGGGAGGTAGACAACAGGCAAGGGGAGGTTAGAATAGTATAGGAAGTGCAGGAGCAGAAGGACTTATGTGTATGACCTATGGACAAAACTAAGGGGGTGGGGGGCAAGAAGGGGGGAAAAGTGGGACAACTGTAACAGCACAATCAATAAAATATAGTTTAAAAAAAGGAGGGAATGTTTGTATATACATACATACATACACATATGTTGTGGGATTAGGGACCATTTTAATTTTCTGCCTCTGGTTTATTTGCATTTGTGTGTGTGTGTACCTGTATTTCCTTATTTTACACAACATGTATTATATTTGCAATAAGAATTAGAACACATAATTATCTTAGGAAAAGTATAAATTCTATTGTGGCTGAGATAGAATTCATGTAGTTGCCTCCCCCTAGAAACAACATCAAACGGAAAACAAAACCTCAATAACATAAATTGGACTCTGTTGGAATTCTCTCATACTTACATGATCATGGGCAGTTAGCTATAGTCAAAAGTCACTCTTCTGGTAAAGTTTTAACTCAAAATTTCAGAGCACAATAAGAAACTATCTATTCTTACCACACATTTACAATATAGTGTTTTATTGCCCCAAGGGTAATTTTCATATTTTCTGAGTGACTTCATTGCCACGCCAACCCTTTGAAATAAAATTATTCCCATTCATGGAGAAAAACTGTGAGGCACAGAAAGTTCTGAATAATTAAACACATGGGTAGTTAATGATATTATTACTAGTATCAGTGGAACCAGGATTTACAGCTCTGAATCCCAATGGCTTTCAAATGGAATTTCACTTCAATTCAAATAATTGTTTCTCCCAAGAGCCAGGTCCTGTATTTTGGAAATTGTGTACAAACATGTTTAAAACACCATGTAAGTTTAAAACAAATTCTAGGAGTATTTTCAATGTTTGAGAAACCAGAGGTTAGGGTTAGCTTGGGTTCTTATTCCAATAATACACAAAAGCTGAAATGCTGATTGCTGATGTCAGCCATTCATAAAATGTGGATTCTGTTCCTTAAAAGTATTCACCAAGAGTATCTGGTTCCTGAAACAGGGCCTCGCTGCAATCTAAAAATTATAATTGGTGTCAATCCCAGGAAATCCATACGAAAGAATTTTCTCTCCTTTAATAAACCCACTGTCCTGACTTAGAGAGTTAACCTTCCTTTAAAAAAAAAAAGATTCAACTTAGAAGTGGTGCATTTTATGCATACATATGTACTGAAACAGTTGAAATACAATCAATATGCTTTTAAGGAACATACCCCAGCATAAGACGTGATTCACATTTTTCTTTGTATGTAACATTGACTTTAGATTACAATGAGGAAGTAAACAAAACATGATTTCCAAATGTACCTGTGATACAGTTAACCACCTTGCAAATATTTACATACATTCTGCCTCACAATAAACACTGACATTAATAATCTAAAATTTTCATTTGTGTTAAAGTTAGTAAAATTTTAATATAGTATGTGTATGAGAAGGGAAGGGGAGTATCAAATATATTAGGTAATTCACTTGGCTATTAAACTACCAGAACCAGGACATCATTTTTATTTTCATGTTTCTCAAGCAACAGATTTTACAGTGAAGTCACCCACTGATGAGAGCATTTTAGGCTGATCTATCACATCAAATTTGCTGAGAAAAAACAGAGTTCTGTGGGTGATTTCAATTTTCTACTTCCTCAATATTCAAAATATTCCAGTGGAACATCCAAAATAAACACCTGGTTCCCCTCATCCAGACCACTTCACCCACCTGTGGGCTATTGGAACAGGCCAAATGACAACCTCCACCATTATTACCTTGGAAAAAAAAAAAAATGGAAACCCCCCCATCACCCACGAAGCAGCTCCCTTTGTACTTTTTTTCTTTTTCCTGTGCATCAGCTAAGAAATAGTGTATCATTTTCTAAGAAAATTTTCCAAATGAATCACAGAACTATGAGGCCTGGTCACATTTGGAGAAAGCTAAAGAAGAGGGAGTATTTGAGATAAAATTGATGGAAAGTCAATTTTCTGTCAAGTATATATTCTCTTGATTCCAAAGAACTCACAAATATGCAAAAGGATAATGTTGAATGTCACCGATTTGTGCATACGCTGTTCATTTAAGCATTTGATTGTTGGCATTTTTCTCTGTGATGTTGCCAGTTCCACCTGAGCTAAGTTTATTGTTTCACACTGAAATAAATCTGCACCTTAGGTGCGGTGGAGTCTCACTGGAATATTCCCTGGGGGCACATAACTTTAGGTTGCCTCACAATAAGATATTTAAGATTCTTCTAAAACCATCCTCCAAGGATATATTTTAAGACAGATTCTGCCTACTAGTAAAGTTTAGACCATAAATTTTAAAAATGGAGCTCCAAAATTTAAAAATGAAATAAATTAGATGATTATCCATCAAATATTTCCTTTCTCATGCTATGAACGGAATGTATGTTTCCACCCTAGAGATGTTGGGTTGGGTCATGTGACTTCTTTGATTAATGGAATATTAATAGAATACATGTTGGAGACATAATAAAAACAGAGGCTTGAAAAATGCTTTATAGAGTAAAACTTGCCTAATCATACTTTTATCATTGCCATGGGCTATGGCCTGAATGTTTTTGTCCCTCCCAAATCTGTATGTTAAAATCTTAACCTCTAAAGGTCATGGTATTAGGAGATGGGGGCCTTTGGGATGTGCTTAGCTCATGAGGGTGGAACTCTCATGAATAGGATTAATTTCTTACCAAAGAGGATCAGGAGAGATCCCTAGTCACTGTCTCCATGTGAGAATGCAATGAAGCCTGCAACCTGGAAGAGGGCCCTCACCTGGCCATGCTGGCACCTTGATCTCAGACTCTCAGCCTCCAGAACTGTGTGCAGTGCCTTTCTGCTGTTCATAAGCCATCAATCTGTGGTATTTTACTACAGCATCATGAATAGATTAAAACACCATGAAAACTACATTCTTGGGTTATGCACAATTCCAAGGAATGGAAGAGACTCGTCAAACTGACTTAAACTCAGCCTTTGATCCGGAGTCAAGCCCACCTGAGCCCAAATTAGATCACCTGACCTACAGCCAATGTACACTGAGTTAACAACTCAGTAATAAATGAATACAAATTAAAGCTGCTATTAAGAATTACATTATAAGGCTGGACTTCCTAAGATGGCGGCATAGGTGAATGCACCGTACCGCTTCTCACAACCAAACAAGGGGAAAAAAAGAAATCTATACATCCAAACGCAGCCAAATCTGACAGAAAATCATATTGAGAGGAAGTCCGACAACCAAGGAATTAAAGAAGATACATTCATCAAGTTTGGTGAACCAGAAGGAGCAGAGCGAAGGGAGAGTGCTCGGCGACCCCACGGTGAGCAGGTGAGCAGACGGCAGGTCCGCGGTTGGAGGGGCGGTCCCCGCGGGGCTGAAGCATACCCAGACGGGACCGACTGAAGCTCGGTCTGCGCCCGGCTCCCACCGACCCCGGAGCGACCCCCGGAGTCAGCGCAAAGGGGCCCGAAGTGCTTGCAGGAGGCGGTGTGGGTGCGGAGAGCAGAGAAGGCGCCA